>JACMIG010001005.1:0-24007 GCA_014805385.1 Levipalatum texanum
TCTGTAACATGAAATTCGTTTTCAACAGATTTATCTTTGATATTTTCGTGTCTTTTTCGATTTCTTCACTGTTCATATCATGTTTATAAATACCAAAAATTAAACAAAAAGAAGTAGCAAAACTTTAGCGTAAGCGGGGAATCGAACCGCTCTCATTGCGCTTCACAGCGTGACGACTTACCACTAAACTACGAGACGATGGGGGTTGAGGTGTCAGACAACTCTCATTATCCTACGCCCCGATGGGTGATTCCGTGCCTAACTTTTCCAGTCCTGAACAAGTGAAAACCACTTTTGGGCCTCCGAATGCCAAAAAATCCTGTTTTTAGCACATTTTGGGCCATAAGTGGGCCAAAACTCAACTTTTTTGAAAAACCACTATCATATTCGGAATCAGCGTGTCGAAATACACCATATAGCATGGTTCAATTTTCATTTTGACCAATTTTTCAATTATCGATTTTTTCAGTCCGGGCCCTCTAGATTCCGCTAAACACAGTAATGAGCTTCGATATACCGCGCGCCGATCTCCCCACACCCTGGGGAGTCCGTAGATACCAAATGTTCGGGGGGTCAACTTTCGCCCATCCGTGCGGTCTCCCACTTTCCCAAATAATGTCTCTTAAAAAAAACTGAACCCAGACAAGAAGCCTTTGCTAACGTCACGTACTGTGACCAGAATCATCAAACTAAACAAGTACAATCCCTGTCACAATTGTATTGTTATAATTTTACAGGCGGCGTCTCCGAGCTCGATGCGGCGTACTACTTGAAGGGCGTCGTCGCCGCCGTCCAGTACATGCTCGATCGGGGCTTCCTCCACAGGTACCATAATCATGCTCTGGGGATACCGTAACCCTCTCATCGCGCGGGGTACCTAGAACTTTGCCTTTCAGAGACATCAAACCCGGCAACGTTCTCCTGTCATCCGGTGCCCGTTCCACAGTGAAACTGGCAGATTTCGGGTTGGCCTGCAGTCTTGAGCAGGTGGTTTTTTTAGTTTTCAATTCCGTGATTCTGTAAGTGGGAAAATTTAACTTTTATTCTTTGCAGATCTCGAATCAATCCCTCTCCGGAACGCCGAATTACATTGCACCCGAGGTGCTGGCACGGAAAGGACATTCGGCATCGAGCGAGGTTCTTCTAAGCCCTTTTTTTCTTTTATTAACACCACCCAGAACCAGGTGAATTGTCGATTCGAAACGTCATTAATCTATTGGAGATTTTTTGTTCGACAATTTTCTCATGTTTCAAAATTACTAACACTCCAATAATCTTGAGTGCAGGCCTGGTCCCTCGGCTGCCTTCTGTATTGTTCCGTCGTCGGAGTTCCCCCATTCGATTCGGGATCCATTCAGGTACCTTTTGCTTTGAGGGTACGGTATCTCATGAAATGCCCTGCAGGAGACGTACAAGCGGATAACGGCCGGCACTTACTCGTACCCGAGCACGGCGGAACTATCGGCGAACTCTCGCGATTTGATAGATGGGTGGGTCTCAAATGGAAAATGTTACGGTATCAGCTACCTCAGACTGTGGTAACCCTTTAGTGCTGGTTTTTGTTTTCTTTGTGAGCGCAGCTGATCTTTTGCGGGGCGTCTGCTCAGGTCAGATACGAGCTGCTGCTCTTTGTAAGTGGGAGAACGAAATGGGATCTTGCCTATCAAGGACGATACCGCCGACCTGTTGACCATCTCGTTTGTTTGGAAAATCAGAACCAGAAGGGATTGGCTATCAATTCCTTTAATTATTAAGCTGGAGTAGTGCTACGACAACGTTCCTGGTTGACAACCAACCAGTGGTTGTCCCGAAATTTAGTTTGGTTCATTCACTTCTTTAGAATCCATAAGCCCCTCGTAGTCAGCTTTTTCTCTGCCAGAACTGCAGTGGGAGTCAGAGAGAGAACCGGGATCGTATTTATTTGTCGACCAAAAAGAGGTGGAAAGGGTCGCTATTCTTGAATAGATAGTGAAGGAGGGCACACCCATGTGTCGAATACCACCTTTCTTCGGTGCCCCATTCAATGTGTGCATCCTTCGCCTCCTCCTCGAACTCCTTCCCCCCTCGGGCAATCATCTCTCGAGAAGGTTATTTGCACTCTGACCATCTGAGAGAGTCTCACACCCTTCATGAGGAGAGAGATGTGAGAGACTATGGGTATTGGAGAGACGACAGACGGTTTAAGAGGTGACTATTTCCCCCGCATGGCCAGGCCGAGTGAGAAACTCGACATGAGGCGGAATGGAAGAGCGGCGACTCATAACTCAAACGATCCCCCAGCGTTCACCTTCTATCCCCTCTTTGAGTGAAAGGGAGAATTATCGAGTTTGGATTGCTGACAGCCGTTTAGAGGAGTAGGAAAGAGGGAGAGGAGAGAAGGCGAAGATGACGAACGTGGGAAAGCAGCACAGAATCATGTCAAGTTGGGGGGATCGGGAAGAGGAAAGAAATCTCCGAAAACAAGTGGATTTGAGATGCATTGCGTGGATTTAATTTTATTCGGAATATGGCTTTGATACATTCTTTCCATCGTTCACACATATTTAATTTCCAAAACTAATTCAAAATGCAAAAAAAACAGGATTCTTCGAGCAACGGACTCTGCATAATTGAACAAGTGTTGAATAACCATCAATAATACGGTACCCCGAAAAAATATATTGACCCCGTTAATTGCAGCCTTCTGCACACGAATCCGGACATGCGTACGACGGTGTGCGAGATTCCGTCCCATCCCTTCCTCCGCCTTCTCACCGCCCCCGCCCCCACAACGTCCAGGAGACTCGTACGGTGAGAATGGAACTGTTTATTACTTGAACAAATTAGATTAGCATTTCCATCGCACAGCCTTCATGTACTGCGAAAAAAATTGAGATTTGAGCAACCGTCACGGCTCCTGTTCGCCTCGTTTTGAACAGCGAATTTAGTGCCCGGAAAATGGCCAACAATGTTGGGGATTCCTGTGCTGCTACTTATACGCCGACGAGCCACTGACCAATCACAACAAACTATTCTACTGAACAATTGGACAATCGTAGCGCGCCTTTTCCGTTTGGTTTTAGGCAATGGGCTCATTTCAAGCACATGCATAATTCTCACGATTAATTACCGCAACAGTTCATGTTTATTGCTCTGCGTGCTTCCCGTGTGCTCCCGAGATTATTCGAACACTTGAAGCATTCATTTGTTATGCGCTTCCCTCTCTGTGCAAACTGATTACTCGTCTTTCTCCTCCTGCCGCCCCCTTTCACAAGCGAGGAGTTGAGTTCATAACAGAAAGATCATCTCCAAACCTCACGAGGGAAACTAAACCTTCCCTTCTCTTGTGAAAGCAAATACATGGTCGAGAAAGTTTTGCGAGAATTCCAAAGGCATCCACGGTGGCCCTCCAAAGATTCTAAATTGTGAGACCGATACTGGAAAACCACACACATTGATGCTGCGAGGTCCTTGGTATTTCGGCAGTAGGAATTGTGAAGAGTTCAAAACAGGTGCATCGATGCTGTATGACTTGAATCCAATAATAGGAATTTTTTTACAACGATACGAGCATGGAAGCTTGAAAAAAGAAAATACTTTAAATAATGTACTCTTCCAGATCGATTCCGAACCTGTCGAGTCTGTCGCCGTCCAAGGCCCCGACGCCCTCTGCCGCCCCCACCATCCACAGCCAGATCACGCAGACGAAGGCGTCGTGGCAATGTGTCCAAGGACCGTCGACTCCAGCTCCCAAGGCCGCCCTCCCCCCTCCCCCTCCACCGCAGACACTACTCGCCAGTCCACGGAGCAGGTAGGAAGGATACGAATTTGACCCTCTGGCTATTCACAAGAATTTTGAGAGGATTCTAGATACTCGAAACAGGAGAATTGGTGTTGATAATGTTTATGATTCTTTCTGTCCTGGATGGGAGGACTTCTGTTCAAAAAAATATTTATTTCCAGAACGGTGTTATCTCGTCCCACGTCGAGCTGCGGCCTCGCGTACTGTCCGTCGCCCATCTCGAATGGTGGAGCGCTGCCGATGGGAACGACGATGGTTGGAGGTGAGAAGTTCTCAGAGATCGCAATATAATTGTAAGTCAACTTGAATTACTCAACTTACCAATTTGGAAGTGCACCAATCTTCCTGGTTTAGCTCTTTGGTGATCTGGATATTTTTTTCTAAATGGACTACTGATACCGTCAAATCTACAAACCGAACAGATAACAAGAAGCCTATATTCAGAGACGAACTCCAATCATACTTGTTTGTCCCCCTTGACCATTTTCCTTTCCACAGTGTGATGAAACAAAACATTAGTATAATTTATCAGGGCGGACTTGCTGCAACCCTCCTGGTTGCCAGTCGAGTAGAAAGTCCGTTGTGTACGGCGGGTTGAGAAAATTTTGTAGCGAGAAATCCTAGACACGAATAATTTCTCGGTATCTAACCCAGTGGGTGTGGCAATCTCCCAGTTTTCCTTGTGAATCAATATTCGTTTTCAGGAGGCACGGGAACGACCAATTCGAGCACCGCCGCCAGCTACGGCAACCTCAACAACAACAACAATTACTTGATGAGCTGCGTTGGTATGGATACGAGGGTACGTTGGTTTGTGGATGACGGGGAGATCCAGGGAGATTGACGCTGCGCGAAGGGGACTAATTGATGAATTCACATTGCTCGACAACGTTTTCATTAGTTCTAATTTAGAAAATAATCCACAATGCTTTAAGATGGAGCATGCCATTAATAAGTACCATGGAAGATTGGTCTTTCTCATGATTAGATAAAGGATCCACGAAATTGGTGGGGATAAATCACCACACTTATTTTTCACTGATATTGATGTCTTTGCAGTCTCCGCATTCGTCGTCGTCGTGTTCGCTGTCGGGTGGAGGAACGGGCGGAGGAGGAGGAGGAGGAGGAAGCTCTGCTTCGCCTCCCCCCTCCATCCCTACATCGATATTCTCCCTCGCAGCGGTACTCGATGGACATGTAAGTTATCACAGTAATTATTTGCTCTGCAGTGTGCGCTCATTGGATTGTCTAACCAGAGCCAAATATATGGAACTAGTGGTGCAACGAATCAAATGGTTTCTCTGATGAGATATGGAATAGCTCGAAAATGTATTTTATCCATTGGTTCGCTCGGCTACACAGACTAAAAACTGATTCATTGGGTTCCCCGCTCGATACGGAAGTCGATCAATAATTACGTAATGACTTGATTGTAGGCGCGATCCCTCCACTCGGCATTGGAAGGCTACTCGGGAATCGTGCCCGTCTTCACGGGAGGAGCGAATCTTCCGCTGCATATTAGCAAGTTAGTTCAACGAACGAATACAACGCATCGATCGGTAAATATCAGCCAACCTATTAATATTTGCATGGTATTTCACCAATCCACCTGGTTCTCTCCTAGCAATCGCTATCCGTAAAATAAACCCGTTGCCATGATTTTTACTTGCAAAGCGGAAGACTTCTATCCTAGGCTTACTTTGTTTAGCACTAAATAGTATGTCCTCTTTCAGATGGGTGGACTACACGAACAAGTACGGATTCGGGTGCATGCTGTCGGATGATACGGTCGCCGTTCGATTCAACAGCGGCCAGAGCATTGCCATCGTGTCAGTCGCTCGCCCGACCTTGTTTTGCGATCGGGATCGAATTTAAAATGGGGTTCCTTTACAGTCGCGACGGCCCTGGAGTCTTTGTGGATTCTGCGGGATCGCGGCCACGGACATTTATTGCCGGCGAGGGAGACAGTCACTTTAGGAGGTTGGTTAGATACAAAAAATGACAGATTGTGTGAATTCATTACAGCCTGACAGACGTGGCTCTCAGCTACCGCAACTACATGGATCGATCGCTGGCGGCTGCAGTGAAAAGGATAGGAGGAAGCGGAGACGGAGTCCGACTGGTCAGTGGGGGAAAGGGGATGGGCAGGGAGCGGTCTGCCATCATTCATACGCCAATCCTTCGAATTCTTCATGTATATCTACGCAATACGACTGCAGGTTTACTGAACATTTTATAATTACGTTTAATATTTGTCCACATGAAATATAATTAAAGTGCAACGTGATTAGAGGGGAGAGAGGGACAGGGGATTTAATAACGGCGTCAATCTCATGATTTTGTGTTGCAGTGATCCCGCGGGTTGGTGTATTTTGCGAGGAGATCATAATCAAGCATTATCGAACAGAATTAACAGATCATGATATCAATTCCAAGATGCTGCGATTTTGCTGGTTGCTGGAGAAGGAGTAGTTTCAAACTGATGAGTCCAAAGCGGAATAATAACAGTGCTTGCGGGATAATATATTTCGTTGAGCTAAGGTCACTGGTTATATTGGTGAACGGAATTAATCGATCAGAATATGAAATCTAATGTAAGAAGCAACGATTTCGCTGGTTGTCAATGGGAGTGGCTACGACGTTTCCTAAATCTCCCTCGTTTTCAGGCTCGCAACTCTTCTGTCGCCCCTTCTCTTCCCTCCTCGCGTGACTCGGGCATCGCCATCGACTGTGCCCCCATCCCGTACATTTCCCACTACGAGAAGCGCGAGCGGTACATTGCCGTCGTCCTCAGCAACGGTGTTGTACAGGTATGTGGAGAGATGGAGAGAGAGTGAGAGAGCGCGAACTTCAAAAGCAGGTCGCAAGAAAAAGAAGTTTTGCTCATTGTCAGGCTTTTATTGAGAGAGGGTGAAGAAAAAGGTTGTATGAAAAATAATACCGTCGACTAAACCATGTGATTCGTTGTTATGATATTCCTGTTTATGAGGGAGAGACAAGCATCGTTGATAGAAAGAAAAAAATATAACAGCACTTTATAAACGCAAAGCACGTGAATCCGCGTAAGGATATCTCCATTTCGTGAGAATTACCGATATCCAATTGATACGATTGCGCGATACTGTTTATATTTGTTCCAATTTATAGATTAAAAAATATACAAACCGTGAGTACATCTCGATTTTTAAGAGGGAAATATTTTATCCGCCATGGTCTTCTCATGACCAATAAATACATTATCCATTCTCCAGATCAACTTCCACCGTGAGCGTCTGAAGGTGGTGGTGAGCCCTCACGCGCCTTCATCCTCTCCCTCCTCGCCCTACCCGAGCAGTCCCTGTGCGGGTCTCTCCATCATCGATTCGGAGGGATCCCTGACGAGTTACCTTCTCATGCAGGGAGGAGGACCGTCCAGCGAGGGAATGCGACATGTAAGTAGTGACAAGCTTGGGGTATCATTATTTCGGACTGGTTTTAGTGAAAGGAGATATATTCTCTGATTGCGTTTTTTCTCTCTTGATTTTTCCGAAAAAGCGACCAATTATTGGACCTTGAGGGTTCTTTTCAGACATGTTTGAGAGAGGATTACTGTAATGATCGAATGCTTCACAGATTCTCGGTCTCTCGATGGAAGCGCTGCGAGTGGAGGCCTCTGCCCTCCGTCCTCCCATTCCCATAACTGAAGTCGAAGTCCTCCTGCGCAACGAGCCGACGAGGAGGGAACTCGCATCCGCCGTTGCCTCCTCCCATCGCCGTTCCCTCCCGCCCTACTCTGGTTATCACCCCACTAGTGGACAGCACTACGCCCCTTCTCCCTATTACAATTATCTCCCAGCCCGGGCAGCCCATCATCCACCACTCAAGCCCGCCCTCACCACTCTCTGCTAGTCTCCTTCACCTTTTTACCCCTTATTTGATTTCGCTCCCAGAGTTTTAGAGTACCGCCTTGATCTAGCTCGTTAGCTTGCCTTTTGCGTCATTTTTACTATCATTTGCGTTAACATTTGCTTGTAGAGAAAAAGTGCGAGTTTTGTACTTTCCTCGTTAGGAACTTGCCATGGTCCAGTGAATTAGAGATCTATTCGAATGGAGTATTCTTGGGTATTATTATTATTATAGTGATCGTAGTCGTGTTACCCAGTGACAATTTGAGCATTTATTCCTCGCGCTTTATTCACTTCTTTGCATTCTTTTTTCGCCTGCATTTCATTTCTGGCTACCGGGCTTCATTTCATCGTTTACTTGTACTCCTTCCCTAGCTACTTGTTCTCCCCCGCTCCTTTCTCCGTATCCACAAATCCTCGGGTTCAAAATACCACCTCGGGTGTTCCACATCGTCTTTTATCTCCCCCTGCCTTGACTACTGCCCAGCAAATGCTCTTTCTTTCCATCACACCCTCATCCCACACACATCTCGCTGCCTTCGTGTCCATTTCATGAGAATTACGACAATATTCGGGTTTTCAATCTCCCTCTAAAATCTTCCCAGCCTTTTCTCCTTTCGGTTATGTTTTCACTTTTTTTTTCGTCCGCGCCTCTGGGCTGTAAAAAGTCGTTCATTGTAAAAAATGTTAGAATTGCACTCGGTTTAATAAACTGTTTCCCAATAGTCATTTCATTATTTATCGTGAAGGACTTGCGATAAATAATGCCTTGTAGCGAGAGCGGAAAGAAGCGAGAGTTCAGTAAATTCATTCATGCCCCGAGAAAGAATGGTACAATGAAATGGGCATTTACGTTTAGCGATGTCGGTCAAGTTGTCAAGAAATTCAGTAGCGAGATCGTGCAAGCAATTTGAACGTGTAGCAACTATTTAGTACGATTTAGCACAAATTATCCTAATCGAATCTTGGCCGTTCAGAAATGGCGAGTGCGATTGAGGTAAATTTTGTAGGCTGCGGGATGGACGCTCTGTAACAGAAACATTTAAACGTTTGCTCGGATTGCGATCCTGATTCAATCAGTAACGTACCCCCAAACCATGCGTTTCGCCGTCTACGTAATGTAGTTTATATTTCGATAGCGAGATGTTCGCAATTATTTGGTCATTCCACCGTTGCTAGAGAAAAAAAAATTCACCATTTACTAGATAAAAAAATGCACGGTAAAACATTTGACTAGATACTACATAGATAAAATTCGTTCAGTTCGAAAGTAGTTAATCATTTAGCTCTAGAAATTCAATATCTATGCTATACCTGGAACTGTTGGGTCTTGAGGAGGCGTTCCTTGTCGGTCATCTGCGTCTCGACGAGGAGGGCCGCCAGCAGATCCGCGAGCTGCTCATCTGCCGACGAGGTCGCCGACGTCGCTGCAGTCGTGTCGCAAAACTGCACGGGAAGCGGACTGTCGACGCGTTCGCACTGAAATGCACTTGAGTAATCCCCACTCCCATTCGCAGGCCATTCGTGGTGGGACTCACGTCGCGCGTCAACTCCTCCACCGTCCTCTTGATGAGCGGGAGGGCGGGAATGAGTTCCTCGAAGAGGTGCCTACAAATATGAAATTAATTGAGAATATTTTTTATCGCTAAAATCAGCAAACAATTTTTTAAACCCTACTTGACGTAGGCCGGCTCGATGCCCTCTCGTGGCAGAACAAATTGTCGCAGGGCCTCACAGGCGTGGTGCAGGTTCTCGTCGACCGCAATCTTCGATCGCTGAGCGTACGACAGCTGTAATGAAACTATAGTCCAGTGGCAGAGCGCGCTGCTTGCGACCCAATGGCAGCAGGTTCGTATCCCGGTGCTCCCGAACCTTTTGCCAGATACCGTACCTTTTCACAGTCCGCGCCGCACAGGCTGAACACGAGGTTAGTGCCGCGACATTCGGTCAGGAAAGTGAGGGCCTTTATAAGTTCGGAGCGCGCTCGTGACGGCACCATAGTCACCTGCAGTACCGTAATAGTTTAATCTTTACGATTACCGTATCTCGAAAAATAATCGCAAACTGATTCACCAAGTAAGCGAGTGCTCTACGCTTCTTCTCCTCAGCGAGTGGTACGATGGCCGTGAGGGCAGGCGTCAATTCGCGCGGGATCAGGGGAGAGGCTCCACTCTAAAATCGATGAATGATGGAATAAATTAGCAAAAAAATCAATAAATCAATAATTCGAGAAACAAACCTTTGTGACGGCATCCAATCGCTGTCGGGCCGTCTCCAAGCAGTGTCGTGCCCAGACGTTGAGCTAAAATAATTTACGAAAGGTAAAGAACCATTTTGCGACTCATTTCATGGTTACTGTATCCGGAAGATCAAGGAGGTTACAGTATCAACGACAGGTGATTATTGTACCTGATTGTCATCATCGAGCGTGTTGTCGCCGTCGATGCGGAGTCGAGGGCAGAGGGCACGCGCGGCGGCGAAGAAGCGGGGCACCAGACTGCAAGGGAAATACTGTAGGTTTGGGCAGGAAAATTCGAATTTAAACGGGAGAGTTCATATCGCACCCGGCCCTCCGATTCCGTTTCAGCAGATACTCCGCTTGGCAGTCGAGGTCGGCGGTGGTGATGGAGGAGTCGTCCTCCGAGCATAGGCCCATCTTGGAGAGGAAGAAGGAGAGCAACGAGATGGTTGAGCGAGGCTGAAATTCAATTATATAAATTTTGTTACATATCGGAAGATATTGTTTTTGCAGTCAATTTGCAATTATAACCCATAGTGTGTTTATTCATTTTTTTCGATCTGAAAACCACCAGTTCTCGAACTACTCCAAATGTCCATGAAAGGGTCGAAAAGCGAGAAAGATGTTGTTTTTGTTTATATTTAAAAAAAAAATTTTTTTGGAAAGTCCATATCAGCCTTAAATGGTTTTGCCGACTCCTTGTAAAAGATCTTCAGCGGCAATGTGATTAAGGATATACTAACATCCTGCATGCTTCCTCCTCCACTCGTGCATTCGTCCTGGACGTCGAGGATTCCCTCGAGTGTCGGGATGTCGACGAGGGCGAGAAAACGAGCGAGTGCCGCCTCGAACAGACGAGCCTCCTCTGTAACTCACGGAGGTGTTCGTTATTTTAGATCCGCACCGCCGGAATTGCAGTACTTCTGATTCGTATAGTAAATGAAACTAATTTCAAGTATTCGACGAAATTGCGGCACTTCAAACATATTTGATAATTGCAATTTCTTGTAAGCGACACGACCATGAATCGCGAACTAATTTGCCTCGTAGATTACGGTATTCGTAAATTGAGCCCGGCGAATGGGGGAAACGATACCGTGCAGGTTCTCATCCACCATCCGACGGCCGCTGCGCCGTGCGGACGAGTTTCGCCGCACTGTAACAAATTATAATGATTATTTTTTAATTGAAGAGATTACGGTAAGATAGATCAATAAAATTCCCAGAACTATAAAAACTTACGAAGCTTATTCCCGACGCCTCCGAGTATGGATGAGAACGACAGTTTTCTCTGCGTGGAGGAAGCAGTCGAGCCAGAACCTGTCACGGAGACCGTCGGTCGTTCTCTGTAAAATCCATTGTGAACCGCTTACACCTGTGACGTCACCCGGTTTAATCATCAAAGTTTGAGGTAGGGTGCGGGGCTATGAGGATGTCACACCAGTGACGTTATATCAACAAATGTACCGGAAGCTTCTAGAACTTTTCCCACTGACCCCATTTTTAAAACAAAAATGTACCCACCGGCAGGCGGACTCACCGCCGAAGACGGTGGGGTCCGCCTGGTTACCCAATATTTCCTAGCCACTCGAAATTTCGCGCCTTTTTCAACTTCAAATTTAAATAAAAGGAACTGTTAAAAAAGCTAAAAACTTTCAGTATTTGCAAATTCACAAGTACTTTAGAACGAAAAAAATAAACATAAACCTGCTCCGATCGCGAATCGTGCCCTTCCCAACGGAAGCGATGCTGCAGCGTGCAGGAGACTCGTGTTGCTTCATCATTAGTATTCTGTAAAACGTTGACGCTCGTGCGGTGACGCGCGGAATGCGCCAACCCTCTCTGCTCGTCCGGGCGCCCGAGTCGATAGAAAACACGGCGGCTGTCGTTGAAGTCGGTGCAGCCTGCAGGAATGGGACGCATTTGTGGTGTATTGATGCGCTCCAGGTGTGTATAAATCTACCAACCTGATCCATCGGCGTACTGTATGAAGCCCTCGCGCAGCAGCAAACCGACGAGGCGCATGGCACTCTCGCCATCCGTGTACTTGGACTGCAATTTAATTTATTTATACATATACATTTTATTGGGGAAGATTCTTTACGTATCGCATTACACAATCGCAGGTACCCCTCATTGTGGCTGCATTATTTTATACGCCTCATCTATCTCCCCACTATTGCGACGCACCTTGTACTCTCCGCTGTGGTCGTCGATGAATTCGACGACGATGCCAAAGAGCTCATTTCCCGACACCTGTGCATTCATCCTGCAAATTCTCCGGATTTCGCTGCCTTTTTGAAGTGTGAGTCAGCGTACCCCTTCGAAAAGATGTCGACGAGGTGCTCCTTAAGCGTGTTGTAGTACAACGTGCCACGGAATGGTTTGGCTGGAAATAGCAAATATGAAATTCTGGGGAAGAATTATACGTGTATTTATAGCCAACCTGGAGTGGAGTTTTCATTGTTGGGGGCTTCAACGAAGTCCGCGCCTCTGGAGCGGCCAATCGTCGACATCTGAAAACGGCAAACAAAACGTATAATTATTTAGAATCCGAAGTCGAGGTCGAAAACGAATAGGCGCGTTCAACCTCTTGCGAGTTCGCGCCGTAAGATTGGTGGGGCGCGCAACGGGTCAGTCTCATGACCTAGACCGGAGTGGCCGGCTCGTCGTCTTCCGCCATACGGTATCATGTGTGCGTCTCATAACCCAGCGAAACGGTTTAATGGATTCCGGGGAAAATTGTTTATGGAATGTACACGAAGCACTCAAAGGCTCCTTACGAACAAGAACAACATGCGAACAGGTAATGGACGAAACATAAAAGCAGCTAATAAAATTAGCTCGAAAATCTCATCTGAAGGAGCGAAATTAAATGCGAAGTTAAAAAAAGGAAATTATGAAGATCTTATAGGTAGTGTTATGTGCAAGTAAACAGAGTATTGGTGGTAGAAAAGCATAACGTTGGTTAAGAATGCAAAAGTTGTGGGTCAAAACTGTAGCTCAAAAAATTTATGATGGGACGTCATCATAATTTGCTGAAAAATTATCATGATGAAGAAGGGGGCGCGGGGAGAAGACGGTTGCTCTCAACTACGTAGCGGGCTATCGGAGAAGGAGCTCCGCCGTCCATGACGACTTCCTTACGTGCTCGTACAGTCACGATAACATCATTGTTCTAAAATATAAAGAATATTAATGTATTAATTACGCTTCGAATAGTTGCTTTTACTCACACTAAAGTCAGAATCACGTTGGTCTAAAGAAAAAAAAATACATGATTTTATTGATCTTTAGAAATAAAAAAAGACCCACGTTGTAGTCCGTGGTGAACCAGTCCCACTCGCTCAGCAGGTAAATAAATCCTGCATCCGGACTTTCCATAAAGAGACCCCAGTCGGCACGAGTATAATCGCTCTCCGATTTCAGCGGAATCACGAAATCGCCGTAGAACGGAGCACTCGCCGTATAAAGAAGGCGCTGAATTGAATTTATTTAAATCTCCGTTCAACAACTGATCTTATTTTACTATCATTGATTTATCGACTTTTAAAAAGCATCAAAATACGCACCATCACCAGTGCATATACGCCCCTCGAAGTGATCAACTTCTGTCCATTCGTCAGATGGGGTCGAACATCGAGGTACGAAATTCCGGCTATATCCGGAAGCACCGCGTCGTCAACATCCTAAAAGGAAACGTAATTTTAAAAAAGGTAATCAATAACAGTAAATGGAAAATCAATAATCTCACGGCAACGACGAGTCGTCCGAGGTGCTTGACGTTGCCGACGTCGTCGGCAGTGATAACGGGCACTGCGAGCATGAGAGAGCCACCAGCCGGAATGGCAGGGGCAACTCTGTACGTTTAATTTGTTGAAAATATTGAACTAGTCATCATCTACCAAAATAGACAGATCATGTGTGAGAAAGGAAAAAAATGAGCAGTTTTCCTATCTACTTACTTTTCTGGAAGCTTGACCGTGTATTCGTGCAACGGATCCGTGATACAGAGGAAGTGAGGGGGTGGGCGGTTTGGATCTTCGTTTTCCTCCTCTTCGCCTTCGTCATCTTCGTCCTCCTCGTCTTCCATATCTTCATACTCCCAACTGTCCTTGGACCATCCCCCTTCCGGCAGCATACAGTTGCGCATGCAGAGGTGCACGCGATCTAGCGTCGCTATCAGGCTAAAAGGACAGTTATAGAAAAGCAGGAAAAAATCAATAAATCAAAGCTATTCGATCAATACATAAAATGCGCACCATCTCCGCGTGAGGCCGCTAACGTCGCACTTGGTGCACACGATTACCCCGCCGTTCGCGGGCTTCAGAGCCACTATTGCAGCCATCGTTCCATCGTCAATAACCATCTGAGAATAAGCTATAAATTTAAACAGTAATTAATTTTTATATCGAAAAAAAAAGACGGATAACATTTTAAACTTTGCTTGTAAAATTGGAATACATTGTGCAATTTGATGCTGTTCACGCGGGTCGTTGGAATAGCGATCATGTCCTGCAGCATTTCGTACTCCTCATCCTGGAATGTATTTGATACGAGCACCAAGACGCGTTACCGAAAGGAGATGCTTAGGAGGAGCAGCGCGTTTTGTGCCACTGGCAGAATGTCTTGGCACATTGGACACCACTTCCTACAAGAATTATGAATCCGGAGTTTTATGAAGGTGGAAACCTTGGATGCGGTGGGATGGTCATGGCCATCGCTTCTGCTCAGGGTCATCCGAATGCCGTCGTAGAAGCCCTCTCCAGCTATAAACAAAATAAATAGGGCATGACAGGATAAATGAGTATGCGCCATTGCACTTCAACAATTGAATATTTGAAAAACCGGAACCCCAAACCGAAATCTACATACGTAGGGTTACAAAATGAAGTAGTGGACAAGTCAATCGTACCTTTCTTTCTTGAAATCTTCTGCAGTGTTAAAGTGGTCGAGGCGATTTTCATCAGCTTGCAATCATCCACCGTCTTGCTTAGTGCTCTGAATTCGAATTACACTTCACGTAAATGCATTCGAAAATGGTGAAAAATCAATATTCAACTTAGGCACCGAAAGTTAGCCGTCATACAACAAAATTGTTTCAAAGGTCAAGCGAACTGCGGACGCTTAAGCGTACGCTTGGGGATTTTCTAGCTTTTCGTACATTAGAAAATTGAAAACCCTAAATCCAAATATACTACCTGCACGTGAGCCGAGTATTCTTCAGATCGTCATGAGGCAGCAATGGAAGAAAGTGATTGAAGATGTCAATGGGGATGTCCAGGAGACGACGGGCACCGACATCTCCCTCTTCCATCCTGTCCTCCATGGAGCCGTGCGATGCGGTTGCAAAACCACGATTACCTGCAGGGTAGATCACTTTCCGTCTGCAGCACCGCACGGCGTTCCGGAGTACGAATGATACGGCGAGTCCAAACTGCCATTTACGGTGTTTAGCAACCTTGTTATAGGCATCGCAAGCCAAAACGGGATCGCAAACTGATAATACCGTATTCCGCAGCCAATGAGGAGAGAGCGTGCCTCTGTTTTCTCTGGCGTCTCTCTTTCTAAATCGAGCGTGCTGGAACGCCGTGCACCGCACTACTGTAGAAGTATTAATGACGCGAATGGGCCGGCACGACGTGAGGCCAAACAGCGGCAGGCGGCCATAGATGCTATCTCACGATTAAGATGATTGTACACGAATGACACATTCAAAAATCCTAAATTTTAGGCCTAAAAAATTAAGAATATTTTTCAAGTCCGAAGACAACGGTAATTACATCTCATGTATTTCCGATATTTATCGTCGACTATTTTACGGACAAACTGTCATGGAGATAGATTGTATCTGCGCAATGCTGCAACAGCGAAAGAATTCGCGGTTTCGAATGAAATTTATGATCAAACGAGTGCAATAGATTGCCCGGACGAAAACGGAACATCGCTTATAAAAATAACCAAGAAGAAAAAAATGGACATCTTGTTATAGAAAACGTCGTCCTATTCATAATTGCATTTTAATTGCTATGTGAGTTACCGATTACATGGAGTCCCGTCTGGTCGCCTCTTCATTCTTTCCTTTCTCCTCCTTCCCCGATGCCCGGCGAGACGTCCGTCAGTCTTTCCCGCTCTCGCTCTCGTACTCGTCTGCGTAGTCAACGGACTCGATCACGTTCGTTGTGTTCTTTCTCTGCTCTGAACTCTTATCCCATCCTCCCTCCTCCTCCCCTCCTCCCCCTTCCATTCTACTGTATTTTATTTCCCCCTCCCTTGTGTCGTAAATTGCCGTTCTTGTGTCCGTTAGCAGGCTTCTCTATTGTATCTTCGCGAAGAAACGAAATCTGAGGCTGAAGTTTGGCATGCTACTTGGACATGGATTCGAAGCCAAGTTTGGAAAAAATCACCTATAGTTTCCTCATTGGCGCTGAGATATAGGGAGGCGGAATTTTCGCGCGTTGAACGGACATTGCAAAGGACACCGTCTACTATCTAGTGTCCCCCCTCCCCTTTCCTTTCATCCTCCCTGTCGTCCTCGTCCTCGTCCTCCCTCCTCCCCCACTTTCCTCCATAATCAACCTTGTCAGCCGTCCGCCGCCACAAGAATGCTCCCAAGCCCAAGGCCAAGTCCCGTCCCTCCAAGAGCAGCAGCAAGCCCATCAAAGCACCGACCAAGTAATCGATAACTCGACCATACCGTATCCCTTATCTCCCAGGAAAGTCCGATTCGATCTGCGCCGCAACCAGGTGTACGAGATTTCGCCGAAGAGGAGCGTCGAGCCCAACCAGGTATACGGCAGCCTTCGCGTCGAGACTCTATCGCATTCTTCTTTGTGGGACCCTTCCGAGCCAAGGCTCGCGCTCTCGCCCATCAAGAAGAGCACGAACAAGACGGCGTCGAAGAAAAAGAAGAGCAAGTCTGCCCGTTCGCCCTCCCCCAAGCGTGCCCCCAAGAAGAGAAGCGGCTCCAAGGTATTTACAGCTGCTCCCACCGCGATTGATACCGTAACCTCCGACAACTTTCCCTCTTTCTTTACTTTCCTCTCTCTATTTTTCTTAAATTCTTAAAACCAAAAATTGTTCCTTTATTCCCGCCTTGTCAGCTGAGATGAATTTTTTTTCAATGCGAACTATTAAAATTTGAAGAGCAAGTCTGCACGATCGCCCTCCCCCAAGCGTGCCCCCAAGAAGAGGAGCGGCTCCAAGGTATTTACAGCTGGTCCCACCGCGATTGATACCGTAACCTCCGACAACTTTCCCTCTTTCTTGACTTTTCCCTTTCTGTTTTTCTTAAATTCTTAAAACCAAAAATTGTTCCTTTATTCCCTTCTTCCTTTATTCCCGCCTTGTCAGCTGAGATGAATTTTTTTTCAATGCGAACTATTAAAATTTGAAGAGCAAGTCTGCACGATCGCCCTCCCCCAAGCGTGCCCCCAAGAAGAGCAGCGGCTCCAAGGTATTTACAGCTGGTCCCACCGCGATTGATACCGTAACCTCCGACAACTTTCCCTCTTTCTTTACTTTTCCCTTTCTGTTTTTCTTAAATTCTTAAAACCAAAAATTGTTCCTTTATTCCCGTCTTGTCAGCTGAGATGTATTTTTTTCAATGCGAACTGAAATTTGAACGGAGAAAACCGGGAACATTTAGAAAGAATTTTTGGTCAGACCACGAAAATTACAGTATCGTCCTTGCAGAGTCTCCGTCGGAAGGCGTCGTAGCTACGCGTAGCCCTCTCACCACATCGATCTCGACTGAAACCCCGACTAACTGCCACGATCCATGAAATAGAACGCGAACGTCCCATGAAGATAAATGCGAAATCGTGATTGATACGCTATTTGTTTTCACAACTCAATACTAATGCATCCCGATACTTCACATTTCACATTAAATATAAACGTGTTTATTTTTTAGAAACTTTGGTCAGGTCTGAAAACAATGGTCTGACACACCGGTCGTGGCATGCTCCAACACTTCGATACCGTAGTTTCTTTTTTTTGCGCGAATTTCAGGGCTTTGAACGTCTCCATTCCGCGAATTTTTTTGTCGTTATTTACGTGTTAAACGTTGTTTTTCAACAATATTTAACAATTAAGAGTTTTCCCGAAAGAGGACGAGCACTTGAATATACACCTAATAATGAAATCATGGCATCATACCTCATTCGCGTAGCAGTAAAAGCTCTATTACTTATATCTGCTGGCTAACTCCATCGTCTATTTCCATACAAATCAGCTGTTGAAGGATAAAAGCAGATCAATCATGGCTTCCAAGGGAAGCGGCTCCCGCAAGGGACACCGAAACTCGGTTAGTTTTTGATTGTTTTGGTCAGAAAAATTCGAGCGATACGGAATTGTTAACACTTTGTATTACAGATCCTGAAGGTGCGGCAGACCACAACGGACATCGTCGTGAAGAAGGACGAGGTCATTATCGATGAAGCTACCGCCAAGGCTGCCGCAGATTTCAAGAAGAAACACCGCCGCGTTTCCTTCCACCACGAAAAAACCGTCAAGTTCGTATACTATCAATTGTTTTCACATTTAATTAAATAGTTCATGTTTCAAAGATTTATATTTTAGGCAATTCGACAAGGAGAAGCTCAACATGAGCGCCTCTCCGTTCAAGGTAATCTCATATTTTATCTTAGAAATGAAATCGCGTAAATTCAGGAGCCTTGTCGCGAGGGCCTTTCGGATTGCGATTCCACGAAGGGAAGCGTTGGCGCTGACGATACGACCTTATCTCTCTTCCGAGGTGCCCATTGCTTATTTTTTTTTATTTTCCGACAATTAATAAATGCATGCCAATCGACAGCATAGCAGTAGTGGATGTACATGTTGAGGCATGTTGAACAAGCCGGAGATCGCATCAGCTCAACAGGCGGTTGGAGAACAAGCCAACGGTGAGAACAGTTAGAGGAAAGACGACAATAATAGTGCTCGTAGATTACCGCGCGAATGTCACCTTGTGAGCTCTAAAGTATCTAGAATATGCTAGCTATTGATTTATGCACGAAATAATTCGATGCAGAGCTCGAGAAGACTATGGATCTCTTTGCGCGGCAGCCCGCTTCCATTCACTCCATCCACACGCGTACCATCGATGTTGAGATTGACATCGAGGACTCCGTCGCCATGGAGATGTCGCGTACGTCTGCTCTGTATATTCTGTAGTCTAATCAATAATTTGTAGTTTGTAGTTTACTCTCTTCATTTTAGATATTTGATCACTTCAGACAACGCCACTGCCAACGACACCCTGCAGCTCTTCAGTCGACCGGCGCTTCTTGCTTCTTCCCAGATGGGTCCGTCATTTCTCTCCTTTCCCTCGATCATAAGCCCCTCGTTCCGCATATTTATTTTATCGATTTTTTTACATTTTTAGTGACCCCTCGTCACATGACCGTCGACATGGACATCACGGTGCAGCCGGACGATCCTGACGCTACGGTAAGGATTCCTATTATATATTCGTGACCTATATCCTGTCTGCTCCTCATGCGCAAGCAGAATATATCGTTCCGATTTATTGCCTCGTTATGGGCTGTAAATTATATCGAAAAACAACATGTTTTCAGATTAACCTGTTCAAGCAGCGCCCACGCATTGCGACTCCCGGCAATAGGATGATTGCTGGTATGCCCATCAATCAATAATAATAATATTATCGATTTTGTTCAGATACTGCGGATATGGAAATGTCCGTTGTGGAAGTGGTCGATTCGCCGGCCAGCAGTGAGGCCACCATGGCGTGTTTCACATTCGGAAAGGAGAACAGGAAGTGAGGAAGGGGAGAGGCTAATTTAGAAAAGAAACAAATGAGATCGTTACGCCCTATTCGGCGAAAAATTCCAATACTCTTGAATACCGCAATTTCAATTGAAAGGCCATTTTTAATGCCTCGCTATGGACCATAGCCTATGGTTCTTCAACAGAAGTAGGAAAGGTATTGTGAAACATTTTCAACGAGGGGCTGTTTCGGCCGTTTTTGGGGCGAGATCGAAATAAAATGTAATCTCTTTGCAGATCTCGCCGTTCGATCCTCGATACGAGCGTTCCCATGGATATAACGGCGGTGATCGAAGAGAAGGAAGAGGAGCACGGGGGAGGAGAGGCCGACGAGACCATGGCACTCTTCAAGGTCAGATCGGGCACTTCTGAATAATCAATAAAAAATAATCATATTGATTGGCTTGAGATTGTTGATACTAGTAGTTATAATGCGGTACGAATCTGCCTGGTGTTTAAGATGGTCGAAAATATTAGGAAATCATCCGCCTTATTCAGATGCCTCGAACTACGGGCGACGATGTTCACTCGCAGCCTATGGATATTACGGTAGCTCTCGGGTCGCAGTCCAGAAGAGAGGGAGAGGAGGAGCAGGTGGGAGAAGGAAACCAACAACCATATTGAAATAATGTTATCACTGGCATCGTTATTATTGTGCCGCGCCACAGAACTTGTAAAAGACTTGTGCTGTTTAGCAGACAGCTCTCTTTGGATCTTCGAGGAGAAAAGGAATCTGAGGCTGAAATTTGACACGCTACTTGGTCGTGGATTCCAACCGAAGTGTGTAAGAAATCAGCAACAGATTCCTTGTTAGCTTTGAGATATGAGAGGTATGAATTTCGACTAACGGAACGCGATTTACAAGTTCTCTGGCGCTGCACAATAGAAGAGTGTGGTTTGAAATCAATTGGTTGCGGCTTTTAGCTCACTCGCTATCAGATACGGGTCGGTTTTATGACTTTTTGATGTATTACAACCGAAACAGTTTCCGGTTTTTTGTAGCTCAAGCTATGACACAAAATCAGCGGGGGATTTTGGTATAAATTTTGCAATTTCACAGTTAGCGTAAAATGAAGACATTTGAGACATGCATTCAATAGGATTCAGCTTGCAACTAGCAATCAGATCTCGTTTTGGATTTCGTGGCTTTTGTTTATATTTGAAAAATGTTGCGATGGGGATGATTGTCAGTGGAAATCATAGCACACGATTGTACCCAGTTCACCTACGTTGAAACGCCAGGTGAACTGGGTAATTTAGGTTCGACTCGCGTTTTTTTCGCCCCCCGACACAACTTCCCAGGGGGAGACTATATTATGATCCGATAGACGCAAGATGGAGCTTCGGGACCTATATTGTCGTCTTTCCGAGGTCGAGACGAACAAAACAAAAAAAAATTTGGCTCATTTGGACCTTCCCACGCGAAGTTATGACCACTTTTAGTTTTCGCTTTTTTGTCAGTAGCCCCTTAAAGTGTCACGCTGAGACCGCTCAGACTTACGCTGTTTAGCGCCAGTGGCATTTTGGCCACATTTCGCTATTCCTTGGAGCAAAGTGGGTCATCCATAGTCGTTTTTTGTAGCTCTCTATCTCAGCTACATGCAGGTGATGGTTTTATTACGAATAAGACTAGACTTACGCTGTTTAGCGACATCGAGCTCGGCCAGTGGCGGATTCGATCCCCGCCTGGGTAAACGTTTTGCTTTTCTTTGTGGGTGTTCAGGAAGTGTACTAGAGTGGTCAAGAGTGGTTTAGATTTCTTCCTCAGGGTAGATCAAAGATCAATTATCGATTTTTCGGACAATCGATTATCGATTTTTCGGAAGTTCAATCCCCTCCTGGTGCAAATTTTTTGCTTCTCTTTTTGGAGGGTCAGGAAGCATCCTGGAATGTTTCAAATCTCTTTTTATGGAAGATCAAAGATCAACTATTGATTTTTAGGGGGTTCAATCCCCACCTGGACCGAACTTTTTGCTTTTCGCTTTGGAGGTCCAGGAAACTTCATGGAATCTTTCTAGCCTCTCCAGCGTAAAAGATCAAAGACCATGTATCGTTTTTCGAGGACATGGCTGTATGTATTATATTGTCACCGAACCGTCTCTTTTATTTGTGAAACGTACAACACAACAAAAAATTGCAATCAATTGCAACAATAAAAGATCGGAAATCTCTATCTCTATGGGTCTAACGGATTATAGTTAGACGCTTTATTAGCTAGCTTCGCTGCAAATAAAATTGTCTTCAATTTAGGTTCGAGCACATACGAACAGAATAAAAGACCGGAAATCATTTCCTAGTAAAATGCAGAAAACACATAAATTCGCCGAGATTATTACGCGGAGTGTTTCAATCAGGTTTCCTAGCGAACAATAATGTATCTGAATGAGAATTCCGCATTTAAACCCAACTTGTGTGTCGTTCATTAAGATACCCCACAGTATTGTGCATCTGTATAAAGAATTTCTCTAGACAGAAACACAAAGGTACCACAGTCCGTCCGTCCTCATACATCCTCAAAGGGATACTGTAATCTCGCGGAGAATCTCGGCGAATTTAGGTGTTTTCTGCATTTTACTAGGAAATGATTTCCGGTCTTTTATTCTGTTCGTATGTGCTCGAACCTAAATTGAAGACAATTTTATTTGCAGCGAAGCTAGCTAATAAAGCGTCTAACTATAATCCGTTAGACCCATAGAGATAGAGATTCAGATCTAGTTGTTGCACAAAACCACTGGAACCAATTTGATACGAATATTGCTATGCCAGGTTTCGAGCTAACAAAATGACCGAATCATGCCGAATATATAATATATTTTTTACTTACAGCCACATCACGTCCTCGACGATACCATGGCACTCTTCGGCCCGGTGGCATCGAGCCAAGAGAAGGGAGCGACGACGAACCTCAACGTAAGCAGAGACAATGGAATTGATTGCTTTTTTAATCCGCTGCTGAAGGAATCATTAGCGACTGCACTCCGTCATCTTTATTACTTTATGGAATCTCAAAACCAGCGGGTTATAGTTGGATGGTGCTCATAAGCCCCTCTTTTCCATCCCGCGTTCGCGACTGCAATTTGATATGACGATGATATTGATGTAACCAGGGAGGGAAGGACCACAATAATATTTTTTTAAACAAATGGCTTCTTCCAGGTATCCTCGGATGCGCATTCGCAGCCCATCGACATGTCCGTGGTCATGAACACCACGCAGAAGAAGGAGGAGACGCTTGTGGAGAGGGTAAGAAAAGAATAGACTATGCTTGGGACGCTGAACTTCCTGGTTTTCAAGGAAGCCATTCTTCTTGCATTAGTCACACTACTAGAGAAAAAGAGGCATACAATATTTTCTTTCCAGAAGGTCCAAACTATGTTTGATGGGAAATAATTAATATTGTTGAATCAGATCAATAAAATCTATTCTATTTTAGCTCTCCGCAACAATGACGGAGACCCGGAATGCGAATGCCCTGGCGACTCCCAAGATGACGCCCCACCAGCCCAGCCCCATCCTCAACGAGCAGGAGTCTATGATGATCTCCATGGCCCAGGTACACAGATCGCAGGTTACTGTAGAGCACTTCGAATTTCGCGCCTTTTTCGTCAAAATTACAAAGTAGATCATGAACCACGCGAAATACGACGGGCACCGAGAGTGCGTAGACCAGGAATTCACGCTTTCTACAAATATCGAACGATATACGTTTATGGACGGGCCGGGCCATATGTTACGGTGCGGTACCTGCAGATTACGATATCAACAGGTTGAACTTACGGTGTCTATAGGTGACGCCCTCCAAGCCGGCCCTCACCACGCTGCGCGATGACGCCCTCGTAGCCGAACCCGCTGCCCCCTTCATCGACCTCGCCGGTTCCGGAGATTCCAGCGTTATGGAAGTTAGCGCACCAGAAGTGCAGGTACGGTGGTCTGTTGGGTCACGCGTAGTTTGAGGGGACAGACAACTGGCAAGGCGCCGTTTGCAGAAGGAGGAAAGCGACGAGTCGCTGCGTCCCACCACGAACGTCTGCACCCGCAAACGCCTCTCCACCCTTGTCGAGGTGATCATTATGGGGATTTAGACTTACTGCAGATAGTTGGCGTACTATATTTAGCGGAATAATATTGACTAATTTGCGGATTTCAGGTATCGTCTCGCCTGACAGCAGCCTCGTCCCAGGGACTCGTGGAGCGCGTGGACGGGGAGGACTTCCTTCCGACCAGCCAGGTAATCAAAAGAAGGGGGGGGGGGGGGGCTGGGACCCAACAATTTCCCCCAGGGGCCCCACGGTGAGTTTTAAATCCACGCGC
>JACMIG010001006.1:6463-23969 GCA_014805385.1 Levipalatum texanum
AGGTAGTTTAGCTTAAGAAACTGGAGCGACGTTCGCAACCGATTCTTAAGCTAAACTACCTTTTGTAACCGTTGTGGCTAATACACCTTTTGACCAAACTTTTTCGTTGTTTCACCAGGAGATGGAGAATTCTCAGGGCTATCGAGCCTTTTAAACCGAAAATTTTTATCTTGAAGTATGGCAGAGATACGGCCTTCGGCGCACTGACTAGTCGGAAAACTGCCGTTTTACCCTTGCCAACCCTAGACAAGACTAATTTACGGACCCGGATCACGGTCAGTGCCGAGAAGATAGTCGAGGAACTGCGCTATCTCTTTGCCCGTTCGCGCCCTGAAGAGACAGATTTGGTCCTGCCGCGAAAGATCTGTAATCGACAAGGAGGGATACTGTACTTGTAGGTGCAGATGGCAACGGAAACGAGGAGCAGCCCGAACTGCACCATCATAACCTGGTTCGTCAGCGTCGCGGTGCGGGAACTTTTAAATATTTGAATTAAGGTCATTTCCCGCGTTTTTTAAATACTTCTTGAGCTTGGTCTTCGTGGAGTTCTGGAAGAACTTGGTCTCCTTCCCTGCAAGAGGAGAAGGGTTCAATAGGGTCAGCCGCCGGGTCAGAAACCTGCATAAACGACGACAGCAAAAATCCAGTCGGTGTTCTTTAGACGCGCTGTGCGCTGCAGGAACTGGCTCTTGTCTGCAATGTCAGTTTGCGATCTTTCAGGAAGGGATACCGTACCCAAGGCGTGGACAGTGGCGGACAGGGCCACGGGAGACTCCGTTGAACCGGACTGAAAAATCATAGATACAGTATACCAGGTCGTCGTGGTGGGATATCCATACATTCAAAACGATGGGTTCTGTGGAGGGTTTTCGTTGTGAATCTCTAGGCGATTATATGAAGGTACAGTATCCCAGGCTTTCGTGGCGGGACCCCTAAGATACCGTACCCCGAATCGATTGATGTTCGTTAGCGATCCCTGGAAGTCATAGAGGTTCTTGTTGGGGTGCTCGCATGTCAACGTCGCGCGTGGCAGAAGAGCCTGCATATTTACGAGGGGATGAGAAGGAACAGCGTCAGGAGGGATGATAATAAAGTGCGTCAACAGGGAGACAATAAAGTGCGTCAACAGGGATGATAATAAAGTGCGTCAACAGGGATGATAATAAAGTCCGTCAACACTTGGGCAACACCAGTTGCGAGTCAAGCCCTTGGCGCACTTCCTTTTCAACCCACCACAATGGCTTCCCTCGTCACGGCTACCGCAGTGGTCGGCAGTGCCTTGCGCACCTTCAGATTCGACTCGCCGTCCAGATTCGCCGTTTCGATGTAGGCAAGGCCTGCAGATCAGGGGAAGGGCGGGAAAATTCAAGTTCAAATTTTGGCGCGAACCAGCGGGCTCAGAAGACGCCAGCAGGACGAGGTCGGCGGGAAAGGGCTGGCCCTTCTTCACCTCGACCAGCTGACCAGGGCGTAGCTATAAAGGCACAAATCTGGTGACACGAGTAGTGCGTCAGTTTTTCTGCACGACAAGTGCGTCAGAGACTCTACCTTTTCCCACGTCGTCTCCACCCAGCCACCGACGCTCTTCTTCACAAAATCGTGCGGCTCATACGCCATGACTAGCTGGTGGTTCGTCCGCCGATCGTTCTTCATCCGAGACTACAAAGATCAAAGATCAAACTACAACGTTCAGCTACAAAGTTCAAACTACAAAGTCCAACTACAAACCCAGTCCTCCCAGATCTCCTTGATCGCCGTGAAGCCGAGTATGACAATCAGCGCTGCGCCCGTCGCCTGCGGCCCGAACATCGACAGCTCCGGGAAGAACTACAAGAGGGCTGGCTCAGATTCTGTGTATTGACGCAGTCCGAGTGCTGCACTGCAAAAGCGTCAGAAACTAGCCTGAATGATGGAGAGGAGGAGGAAGAACATGTTGGCGAACTGCTTGAACTGCTCGTAGAGAAAGACGGGCATGAACGTCACCGGGTTGTACTGTAGACGCATATAACCTCCTGCCATTTAAAAAGTTGCGTGTGCAAAACGTCGCCTGCCTGTAAGCACACACTCCATGCACGCATTGCGTGCATGGAGTGTGTGTGTGTTTAAAAAGTTTTGCACAGGCAACTTTTTAAATGGCAGGTTATATTGTCGGGAGCCCAAGGATGCTGGCACATTTGTGGTGAAACACCCGATCTGCATCAATCTTTTCGGAGGTTGACGCATCTTCGGTGAAGCACCACAACCGCGTCAGCGGCACTGAAAATGCGCCGACCAACCTTGGTGGTGTGGAGGCCATTGCGGCAGCCGGCTGGACGTGATACCGTAATACTTCGCTGCTCGTCCCGTTGCTGTGAGCCGAAGAGATTCTAAGGAGATCAAAGATTATGGGCAGAAAGTGGGAGCTTCCAGGTGATTCAATGAGAGACCCCGCTGTCCCTCTGAAGCCCTTTGAGGGAGGCCCCCGTGCCTCCCAGAAACCACCCTAGAACCCCTGTGTTCCTGATTGGCCATCCGAGGACCCCCACGTCCTCGGAACCCCTTTGATCCATTCGATGACCATTTGGCGGCGAGAAGAGAAGAAGAGAAGACGTTTTACTTCATCAGTGATATAATCCAAGAGTGAGCCAGTATTATGCAGCACCACAGAACTTCTAATTTCCCGTTCCGATTCCGAAAATTCCGCCTCCCATATCTCTGGGCTAATAAGGAATCTACAGCTGATTTTTCGCACACTTCGGTTGGAATCTACGATTAACCAGCATGCCAAATTTCAGGCATAGATACCTTTTCTAATGAAAGATACAAACGGAACTGTCTGCTAACGAGCACAAGTCTTTTAGAAGTTCTGTGGTGCTGCACAATATAAAGGATAAGAACGATAGAGAGAGATTCCCAGGAGGCGGGACCTTGGTGTCACCGACAGGTTAATAATTTCAAAAATAATTTTAAAAGATGATGATGAATACCTTTATGAAGCTCATACGACAACGACGAAAAAGCTGCCTCCTTTCAAAGCAGACTAGACAACTAATGGCTCCACGTCGGGATCAATGCAATTTGTCTCGTTTTGCAACCAAATCAATGCAGTTGCAATTTGAATCGATTCCATTGTCAAAGGCAAATATCGTGGAAAAGACTTCATTGCTGGATTGTCGAGTCTGCATGAAAACATACATGGGTGTGGTACCAGCCGAATTACTAACGAAATCTGGCCAGGTGATGAATCGTACAGTCCAGAATTATGAAAAACAGAAAATTCACAAGCCGAGAAAACTACTGTAAGAATAGAGCATGCAATGGAAAGAGTACCGCGGTATAGCAGGAGTTAGTAAGCGGTATAATTTACAAGAAAAAGAAATTGAGATTAGTATTGACAATGTTGCAAAATGTTTTGGGATAATCTACAAACTACACAATCATCTGGTAAGTCGAAGCTTGTAAAAAAAAGAAGTAAAAATCTTTCTGGTACTATCCAATCTGTCGGAGAAGCTTGTATCGCAAAATATGTCTTGTCCACGTCGGGATTAAATTGAAGTCAGTTCATCCCAGCCTCGACGAGCGCTCCATCTGAAATGAAATAAATCAATACGTCAATATAGGAAGTAATCTATAATCATCACCTTCGGAATCTTCTCAGGATAGGATCCGCCCGCGTGCACCTTCTCTTCGTTCGACTCCGACTGCAAAGAAAACAGTTGACCTGATTGGCCGGCCATAGACCAACTTGAGCAATAGTATCCCATCAGAAACAAGATTTTCGTCAGATGCTATCGCAGAGCGAAAGCATAAAAATACCCTTGCTAGTCATCCCGCAGCAAAACGAATCAGCCCTGTGCCCCCATTGAACTACCGTACAATAGCGTGTTCCTCCTCGATCTGCTCCATGGTATTGGTGGGCTTCTTCCCGCGCTCCTTGCGCCCGCTCGTCGTTGCAGCCGGTGGCACGTTCTGGAATAGCGTCGAGTAAAATGCGCCGAAATCGATCAATATAAAATATGTAGATCGATCCATAGATAGGGCACTTACAGCCTTCAGCATATTCGATACCCATACGGGTCGAGGCGGGGACTCCTTGGCCTCCGAGCGTGCAGTGCGGCTAAAATGCAAATAAGTAAACAGGCCCATCCGTCAACCCACTGAACCAACTACAGTAAGCTGAAAGCTCACTTTTCAAAATCCTCAGTCTCCTCATGAATGAGCGACAGATCCTTCACACGCTGCGTCACCGAACGCTTCGGAGTCGTTGGAATCTGAATCAAATGCATGACACACCGAATCACATCTGCCCCGCCGGGCACACCAAACTACCGTACCCTCTCGTAGGTGACGCGGGATATTCCAGAGCTCGGTGCAAGGTGCAGAACTTCGAGGGAATGCGGGCGAGAAGAAGCACCTCAAAAATAGATTAGTATGACATCATCGAACTCCTCCGCGCCCCTTTGAACGCTACCGTACCCCGTGCGGCATCGAACGAGTCGTGGTCGTATTCGCCATAGTAGTCGCCAGCGTTTCTGCGTCTGGAAAATATTTTCAATTATATTTAGCAATCTGACCCAACACCAAGCAAGTAATCTGACCCGATGACACAAAATATTGATCCACGTATTCAGTAAACGGGTGAACAGGACATCATGTGATTATCACTTCTGTCAGTCCATCTCATCATACCGTGAACAATAAATCTGACCCACTGACCTCCAACCTGACCCCCCGGACTACAGTACCTGTAGTCTCGCATCTCTCCGCCGCGTGCCTGCCGTCCACCGCCGCGTCGATGTCCGTATCCTCCTCCTCCACCGTATCCTCGTGGCCCATCTCGGCGGGGATGATGCTCGCGTTGATATCCATAGCCCGAGTCGCTGCGAGTATTCGATGGCTGATTGGCATAGCCGCTGTTGTGGCTTCGCTCCACGGCAAATTCAGTGTAGGGGCGAGGATGATTTCTGCAATCAAGAGTTTGACCCAGTCGAACAGAGTGCTCCAATTGAACTAGTGAAAATATTAGCTCCACGGACTCGGTATTACGAAAGGCGAACATATGCTGAACCATCTCTGTTTGCATGTCTCGTCATACCGTAGCTAATTAAAATTAATTAATTAATTAATTAAAGAACTTGGTGTATTCGCCATCGAGCAGTTCTTCATCGACGAATTCGACACATTCTCGAGTCGGCGAAAGTTTTCCGAGGCGCACGCGTTTATCGTATTCCACCAGAGGGAGACCCTGAATCGGTTAGATTCAATTACCAATCTGACTCAACACCAATCATTCTGACCCAATGAGAAAACGGAAACTAGAGCCACGTATTCAGTATATGGTTGAACGTAACATTATGTGATTGATCATCACTTCTGTATGTCCATCTCATCATACCGTGGCAATTAAAAAAGTTTGACCCAATTGCCTGTCCCGATCGAACTACCGTACCTTCTTCATCATGTGAATGAACTGGCAGCGGGGGCCGTAGGGGCAGAAGCCCGCGACGCTGAACTTGTCACACAGCTGCGTCTTGTACTTCGGATGAGCCTTGCCACGAGGCTAAAAATATAGCTGTGCCAAGCATTTACGATAATTATCGTCATTTATTGATTGTACACTTAAAATCAATCATTTATTGATTATATACTTAGAATCCGAGCATGATCAACATCCACGTTTTCAGTATGAGGACACTGTACACATTTAGTGAGCGCATCACCTTTTTGTAAGTCCAGATCATCATACCGTGGTATATCAGATATATCAGTCTGTCCCAAGGAGCTACCCCGCTCAAACAATTATACAGTATACCTGTGCAGGTAGGCGGAGCTCGTGTTCTCCGTGGGCAAATCGACAACCGCGGCCGTACGTGCAGTCGCCGTCCTTCCGAAAAGCATCACAGAGCGCCGTCTTGAACGCTTCTTCTTTCCTGCGAAAATCAATTAGAAGAAATCAATAAGATGCAGGCTGTGAGGATGGGGCTGGGAATAACTACTGCAGATTTCAAAAAGTGTGACAGAACCTGTAGACATTGCACTCCGTGCAAATTGAATCGATCCGCGAATAATCGATGTAAAATTATGCCCCGGGATTCGATTGAACTCCTCAAATTAGACACCTCTTGGTGCGAGCAGTATCTTCGGAATCCGAAGGAGACGAGGTTGTATAGGTGTTGTCCGGAGCCGGAGTGCGATTGGACGATGCAGATGTGGCCGACTGAAAATCAATAATTCAATATTTCCAGAAAACCAGAAAATCGATATTTTATTGTCGCAAAAATATTACGTCATTGCGTTGCCGCTGCTTCGGGAGTCGTCCGGCCTCGATGGTCTCGTTGGGATCCTGACACGGCAAGAGAAATTTGACCCAGCTTTTTTCGTAGATACGGTAATAAAAAAACGTGAAAATAGGATAATAAAAATTCACGCGTTCAGTACGAGGGCCGGAATTACATGGAGTAATCATCACTTTTGTAAGCCCAGCTCATCATACCGTGGAACATCATTGTTTCATCTAACATGGCGTACCGAGTTTGACCCAGCGAACTGCGTGAATACGGTATACCTGAATAGGAGTCGACTTCGGCTGAGAAGGAGCCATGAGGTGCGCTAGTTCGGGCGGCAGGGCGCTCGTCGGCGTGTAGGTGACGATGCCGCCCATCTCTGAAGAGGATAAGATAATTACGAAATCAAGCTTCAAAAATAGTGTTCAATAAGTAGCATAAAATCTTTTAGAAATTCGAGATTAATACTAAATGTTTTCGAAAATCAATAATTTTATAATATTTAAAAAAATCAATAATTCGAGAATATTAAACGCACTGTGGGCGGGGAAGAAGGCAGCGAGGGGAATCTTCGTGCCGGCAATCGTCGCTCCCTCTGCGGAGGCCGAGGAGCCGACGCTGCTGCTGCTCCCGAGACGCTGTCCTGCAGTGGAAGTGTTTCTAGCATTCAGAGAAAACAGTTGTAAGGGGTTGTTCGGGACAGCAGTTGTTCGGTTGTTCGGGAGTTGTTCGGGACAGCTTCGGGACAGAGAGTTGTTCGGGACAGCAAAAAGCGCTATCAATTTGGCAATAAAACACGGGCAAAAGAAATCATTACGACTGTAAAAATCGATTATCGATTTGATAATAAAATACAATCCATTTGCTACAAAACAATAGGGAAATGGTATTCCACAAAAATCCAGCTGACATTAAAAAATCATCAAAGTGATCTAATTGAAGAATTAAATACCTCGAGCGTACTGCGGCTGGGGGTGGCGTTGGGGATGGTGTTGCTGCGGGAGTTGCTGATGTCCGTGGTAGGGCGCCGCGTGACCCATCGACTGTGGTCCTCCGCCTCCGGCGCGGTGGTAGGACGAGTACGAGGAGGACGGATGGCGATAGGGCTGCTGGTTGCCGCGCGGCCCTCCCGAGTACCCGTACTGTGCCATCTAAAAAGAAATAAGCACGATTAAGAAATAAATAGATATAAATAAACACCAAATTCGGCAGAAGCACGAGAGATTAAATATTATATCAGCAAAGCAAAGAGAATTCTAGAATGAGCAGCGAGGAAGAGCGGATATAAAAAGATACGAAATTAATTAGATCGGATGCGAAGAAGGACAACGGTTAGAGAAATACTCCGATGGAAGATCATCGAAGCCCGATAGAGTTCCATCATAGCGTGATAGACTCGTATCGGGCCATCCATCGGAGCGCGAGTGAGTAGATCACGATCAGATCAATGGCGACCAGGCGAGAGACGAAAGCGACAGTGGGTTCCCGAGAGAGCGCAGACAACGAAATCAGCAGTTTAAATTAAAACCGTACTCAACTTGCTATTTCACGGATGCTCAAGTTTTATAGATCGCTTTTGTGACTGAAATTTTTCTATTTGCTCACATTTTGGGCTTAAAACGATGAAAAGGATTATTTTTAAGTGTTTATTTAGCACATCGCATGATGACCGTTCATAACACGCTTGCTACTTGTTTTTTCTCTCTTTCTCTTCTATAAAGATCCATCGCAGAGCTGAGATGCGAACGAGGTCATTCGATAAACGTCACAAGTGCAGCATGCGAGATAAAAATAGAGATACGATCTCTGTTCCGTTAATTGCATCAGTCTTACCCTACCGTTATTCCTGATGGGATGCACGATTATTGTCAGCGGTTCACCTGATGCGAAGAACCTTTTTTTCTCGCCCTGTCCGCCGTAAGCTATTTAGTGTTTATCTTTGCAAGGAACGGTCAGGAATATTGATTTTCCCCCCCGAAACTAAATCAGCATGATTTCGAGCCTGCAGTCCATGTGTTCTACTTACAATTAGTGGTCTTTTGCTGTTCCCGAGTGCACTTCGACCTCGCTCCTAGTGATATTTTTGAGCATCATTATTCTTTCCCCTCGTTCCTATCGATAACAAGCAGGTTGTTAGGCGCTAGACAATGCTCCTGGAGGAGACGCAGAGTGGCAGAGAAAACGAATGAGAAAGCCCGCACATGCTATAACTATGCTAATCAACCACTACGGAGAGACTGGGAGGAGAAGAGGAGGAGGATGAGAAGGAGGAGGGAGAGGGGGGATAGGAAGAGGAGGAGGAGAAGAGAGGAGAGGGTGAGGAGACAGCCAAAATCATCATCGCATAAATCGCACCTTTTGAACTATGGGCGCCAAAGAACCCCGAGTGTTGTCGCGAGCATCGAGGCTATTTTCACTTATATTCTTCCCCGCGACTGTCTAGCGCCTCTGATAATATCAATATTATTGTCGAGAACCAACTGTTTTCTTTTCGACTATTTCCACTACCATGTTGTCGTTTACCTGTTCCCCTGACCATCTAAACATCATTGGGAATTATTGTGGCGCACCAAACAGCGGCGAATTTACACGTATGAAAAATACGGATGACGGACTTGATTTACCGCTTATGACCGTTTGATCAAGGGTTTTATTCAACTGGGCTTGCAACGGGGCTAGAAGCGGTAGATCAAGAGCGTGTGCAGTCCGTCTTATTTTTTTGTGTGCATATTTTCGGGCCTTTGAATATTCGCTGTTGTTTGGTGCCGGCAATGAAATTCCAAAAGATTAGGTGACAAGTTGGTTCTCGACAAAATTAATGTTTTTGAGAACTGTATCGCCGTCATGGGAGCATCGATTGGAGACGTGAGGCAGCCGAAAGATGACGAGCAGAAGACGGTGAATCATTTTGAGTTAGTTCCTTGCGATCGAGCCGGGTTGTCGTGAACTTTTCCAATTTTCCGTTACAATGCCTTGCAGTCTCACTATTGGACAAAACAAACCTTTTATCGGGCACCCGGAGCGTTTCAATTCCATAGCTCGTGCAATACCGATAACGGACTCTTGATCTATCTTTCCGAACTCCCCACTAGGGTTGGCAAAGGTAGAATAGAAAGGTAGACTACCCTTGCCGTCTACCTTCCCGACGGAGAAAGGTAGTCTGCCTTCCTTCGGCTAGTTTAGCCCAAGCATTTGCATTGGGCTAGTCTAGCCGAAGGAATGACCTTTGTTGAAAACAGGAACATTTTCCTTCGGCTAGACTATCCCAATGCAAATGCTTAGGATAGTTTAGCCGAAGGAAGGCAGACTACCTTTTCCCATTTGGCTTCGGCTAGTCTACCTGTCTCTCTCCGCCTCTATGGCCGCTTAGGCTAGTCTAGCCGTCTACCTTTGCCAACCCTACTCCCCACCAATCCCCAGGCACTTTCAGGCAACGTTTTTCACTCCACCTTGCAAAGATGGTGAACGAGCGATACAAATCTTGAAACCTTGACAAAACATGGAGTTTAGACTCCGACCACATCCATTTCCCAGGTCTTCTTCAACTCCACACGATACCTCATCCTGATCATCACGAATGCCTGCCTCACCTTCTGCCTCGCCAATCCACTCATCTTCAACTTCACCGTCATCTGCATGGAAGATGTGATACCCGAGGAGATGCGACATGCGAATGGAACAGAGGGTCAGTCAGGAGTCTGCTCCATTGTTCTCAAGTTTGACCTGGTTGAACTGTTATTGAAGGTCTGCCCCATTGTACTCAAGTTTGACCTGATTGAACTATGTTTTATCGAAGTTCCAAGGAGGAGGGAATTTCGTTTTTTCCAATATGAATCCACAGTTAGGGATTTCATTACTGTCCCGTTTTATTTAGAAGCCTTGCTGTCCGGGTGACAGTGAACTTAATTGGCCATTTTTTGTCATAGTACACAACCAGGACCGTTCGAATTCCCACGCCCAGATAAGACCGATGGCGGACTGAGCACCATGTGTATTGCCCGAGATTCGGGTTCCCGGCAATAAAACCATCCTTCAGCCTCCCACTGGATGCAAAGTGCTCTCAAACGCAACTGGCTCTTCTCCGCCTCTGCCATAGGCAATCTCGTCGGAGCCCTTCCTGCCAACCTCATCCTCGAGCGCTACGGAACACGGTTTGACCCGATTGAACTCCAAGCTCAAACTACCGTAATACAGAGCAATGTTCTTCCTCTACGGCGCGGTGTCAGCTCTCTCGACAGTAGTCTTTCCTCTGGTCGTAGAATCTGGCTTCTACCCACTCATCTTCGGCGTCAGAATCCTTCAGGTGGGATGAGGGGGCTCGGAGCTGAAGGATGGGACTAGGAATAGGAACCATAAAATGGGTTCCGATTCGGAACTGATTGTTGGGACATGGAAATCGGAGCAAAAATATGGGACAATCAGGCAGTGAAAAAAAAGTGAAAAAGGGCTGACAAACATTTGAAATAGTGGATAAGAGGCTGACTGTCGAAAGTGAGAAATGATGAGATTTAGGGTGTAAATTGGAAATAGAGCTCTGTCGGAGCTAATAGACGGGACAATGGGGCTCGGGGGCTCGGAGCTCACTAATGGGACATAATGATTGATTCTTCTCCAGGGATTCGGTGCAGCCTTCACGATGCCTGCCACGGGGGCCATCTGCTCCTCGTGGTCGCCCCTCTCCGAGTTCTCCATGTACATGGCACTGCTGTCGACGCACTGGCAGGTTGGGGGGAGAAGAGTGGAGGGATTGGTGGGGAGTTGGGGGAAGAACCTGAGGAGGTGAGGGGGTATCGGATGGTATTAGGAAAGTTATAAATCCGCCATGATGCCGTCACTACCTAACTCTATCCATGGTACCTAATGAGCGCGAAGCCAATATAGACCAGTTTGAAAAGGAGGGAGATCGGTAAAAAGGCTACGATGGATTAGAAGGGTCTGGAAGAGCGGAAATGGACACACAATCCCTTCGGGTTGGACGAATCGAACAATTCAGTTCGCAGCCATCATCACGATGCCAACTGCTGGTGCTTTCTGCGTGTCTCCCATCGGATGGAAGGGAGCATTCTATCTATTGGTATGGTTTTCTATCGATTTAGTTCCCCAATTTTATCGATTAATCGCTTTCCAGTCCGCGATAACCGCCGTCTTCTTCGTCCTCTTCGCACTATTCTACACGAACAGTCCTTCTGAGCACGCCAATGTATCTGCCCTCGAACTCTCGAAGATTGTTAAAGGACGCGAGGACGAGAGCAAGGATCGGTTAGTCTTTTAGTTATCTGACTCATTGATCTAGCAATGAGAACTTATTTTGTCGCCAGAGGAGGTGAATACGATGCTAAAAATCGCTACTTCATGTAGAATTGATTGGTGCCCATGTTGGGTTCGATTTGAAAATAGCTGGGGCTTTGTCATGCTCTCGAAGCTCTGAAAAGGCTTGCTGAAAACGTAATAGACAGGCAGGGGGACAGACAAATAGAGAATAAAGCCGTGATTTAGTAAGGATCATACTCTTGCCTACAGATCCGTCCCATACCTCGCTATCTGTGCAACCCCTGCCATCGTCGGATGCTGGATAATCTCGATCGGCGGCAATCTCGCCTTCCACATCACCCAACAATTCGGACCGACTTATTTGAACAAAGTATTCGCTATTTCGGAAGCTAAAAGGATCTTATGTACATCCGTGAATTAGCATCGTGAAATCCAATGTTACAGAATCTTTTTTTCCGGTCCTGCACTTTGACATTGCCTCAACGGGATTCGCGACTGCGCTGCCATACATCCTATCAGCCGTGGTGAAGACCTTCATGGGCCCGCTCTCGGATCATTCGACGTGCATTGGCGAGCGGGTATGGAATCTTTTGAGGAATTTAGTGCATTTGTCAAGTTAAAAAATAATTTAGAATCCTATTTTTTTATAAAAATGATTAGGCATATTTTTGAACTATTGACTTTTTTATTGTTATGTGGCGTTTTCCAGGCTCGCATCATCGTTTTCTCGACCCTGGCTCGCGGTCTCGTTGCGGGGAGCTTCTTGACCATGGCGCTGGTTGGTCTTTGTCGTGTTGTTGTCTGAGCTGGACGCAAAGTTTGTATTGTGGAGAACCCGAACCGTTCTAATTCCCACGCCCGGACAAGACCAATGACGGACTGCGCGCGCATTTGATCTAGGTCATCGAGCCCCGTTTCATGACCCGTGTGATTCATTAGACTAAGAAAAGGAGGTTAGAAGAGTTAAATTTAGAGTGCACGCAGTCCGTCATTGGTATTGTCCGAGCCTGAGAATTAGAACGCTTCGGGTTCTCGACAGTACACTATAGTGGAGGAGCAGGAGCTGTTCCTTTTAGCGTTCCGGTCCGACTGTTGTTTCTCCACTATTTCTCGTTTCTCTAAATGTCATACTGGATTAGAGACAAACGAAACAGCAAGCGTGAAGCACGGATCAGCATCTGCGTTTCCACAATCTATCCTTGAAAAAGTTGACGAGTAGATGCTTTGATGATGTGTTTGTCACAAATCGCGTCCAGTATCAAAGAGATCGTCACACCATTTCAGTCCACCAACCCGACACTCTCACAAGCATGCTACACGGCTTCGATCGTCTTCTCGGGACTGAATGTCATCAGTGTCATACGGTGTGCACAGTTGGTGAGCGGTTTTCGGGTCTCAAAACCGTCTTTAGAGAGATCTTGGTCAGCAACCTCACAACTACGTGCAAATAGACTTAGTAGGAGATACAGAAAGTGGTTGTTTTCAATGTGAGACATGTCAGAACTGTCAGACGTACTTTTCTGATTTTTTTGTGTTTTCTGAATTAGGTTCGAAAAAACCGTTTACCGCAAGCATTACAATGAGATAGATCTCACTGCGTGCTCTGGCTGGCACTCGGCAACTGTTGTCCTGTCTTTGCGACAGGAGAACAGCGGCTGAGGTGCCAGCCTTTGGCTCTTCTCTAGGCCCTTATATAGGCCTACGGGGGATAGTTATGGGCTATCAACGATAGACTAAAGGATAAGGAGAGGAGTCGAGAAACAGATGAGGAGAGATGATGAAGCGGGAAGAGACTCAGAGAAAGGGAAGAGCAAGCGAACGGTTAATGATCGAAGACGTCGATCGGGGAGATGAGGAGCGGCTTTGTTCTGAAGGGGAGAGGGGGGAGAATCAATTGTAATGGTGCTACATCGGCTTTGGGATGGGCAGAATAACGAAGGATGATGCTGTCAATGAATAGCATTGGTTCGAAGCTTAATCGAACCACAATATTATGCGTATGAACAAAGCAAGTACTGAGACCCCCCGAGATACCCGGCAGTACAGTCTCAAACAACTACTGATAGGGTAAATGAGGTTCGAAGCTGTCCATAATGATAGAGAGCGCAGATATTTCACTTTCAAAGGAGATAAATGGCACGCCAGTTGTAGAAACGATTTTAGGTACAAAAACGGTGTACTACGGTAAAAACGGTGTAAAAGAGGTACAAAAACGGTGAATTTAATTTCTCTAAAGATTCTGTTTTTATGTTGTCCTTCCAGGTCGCTCGCCAGTACATGCCGTTCGCCCTCTCCGTCAACAACGTTCTCTCGTGCGTGATCAACATGGTGCTGCCGTCGGTGGTGGCTGCTGTCACGCCCAACAATACCGTGGACGAGGTTAGTTTGTTGCGATTGCATTCTAGACTTCAACAAGGTAGGCAAGATAACCCACTAGTTGAACACACTAGTGATAAGGTCAGGTCCTGTTATGACATTTCTAATTGTCTTTGATAAGACCTAGAATTCGGTAGAACAACGATACTAGCCATCATTCGTTGTTGATTATTCAGTCTATGACGATCGTTGCCCGTTTCCCCACTCTACTTTCTAGCATCCTTGAACCTTCCATTCCCTTGCAGTGGTCCCGCATTTTCTACGGCAGCATCGTAATAATAATCGTCACGAATGCCATCTTCGTCTTCACTGCGAGAGCGGAACCGGCTCCCTGGACGCGATCGGACTATAAGGTTTCGATGATTTTGATACTTAGTATGTTAGGATTGCAAAGGGTTTTTCGCCTGACTAAAAAAATTAAGCCTCTTCTTCCAAGGTGCTCCTTTTCAGAAAAACTCCACAAAGGCGGCTGTGTGATCTGCACTACCATAGCCATTCGACCAAATTCTTCTATTCTGTGAAGAACCTCTCTTACCTCGACTATGTGCCACAATTATGCACGGATAAACTGTTCTAATCGAACTTATGGGAATTTTGAAATCGAGAATCATACACAACCTGCATCATGATCAAAACTTGTGTCGAGCTGTCTTGAAGACAAGCAAGCCTGGCAAAAACATGCAATATACTTGGACGCCCTGAAGAGTAAGATGGATTCCTCGCTTTTGATTTCTAAAAGATCGCGAAACTTTCTCACATCCCTTCGAAGTCTTCCATGGATAACATTGGCTCAAAGTTTTATCGCGAGACAGCATAATTTATTTATCCGAGACATATATTATAGATATTTGATCGCAACGCTACTTTTCAGGAACAAAGACATGTACATCAAGAACTTCGCCTTGTTGCGAAGAAAGAAGCTTCAAAGAACTTTAATCCCTGCAAATGAGCACACCACCACTACAACATCACTACTATAATATCTTTTCAATTAGTAAATGGAATGAATGCAATCGAAATCCCATAAAAGGATTATAAAAACAGTTAATCAAGATTTAAAAATCCGTAGTCGGTAGTTGTGTAGGGGTCGCCAGCATTTACGGAGTCAAGGAATTCGGTGCCATTGATGATTCGGCCAAAGAAACATGGAGAGTAATCAACGCCGTCCTGGATGGTCATAAGGGAGAACGTGCTGCCATCGAATTGCAAGTGGTGAATTCCCGCATGATAACGGCGTCCAACCATGGTATATTGTTCCGAAGCGATTGCAGCATACACGGTTCCCTCGCCCCTGACAGTGAACTGCGTATGTGATACTTCGATTTTTCTGAAATTAGAACATAATTATCGTGCAGTTAAAGAAGCAATACTTCGCAAAGAAGTCCATGAGGTACTTTTGATCGGCTTCGTCGATGTCGCAATACAATTCGATGACGATCACTGTAGTCTGGAGCGTGAAGAACACCTGACACAGGACCGGAAAAAGAGATGGAACAGCCGGGATTTGAACTCGTGAGTCCGCCCCTCTACCACTGAGCTACAGTCCCTACAGGGTCCCATGCACAACCGTACTGTCGAACTAATGCAACTCGAGAAGTTTTAGGGCCGTTCTAAATTATCACGTCGTCGACATTTTCTAATTGGAAGTAATGTACATTTTCTATTGGAAGTAATGTACTTACAGTACCATCGATCAACCGTAAGACACCTGTAGAACGCTCCGGGCACCCGACAATAAGGCAGATTCCGTTTTTCACTATGCGGTATCTTTGAAATGTTTGCGAAATGATCGAAAACTATTATTTCAAAAGTGGTTTTTACACCTTTTCATACAAGTCACAGGCTGTACGAAGCTTACCATTGCTCCCATCTCATCCACTGGACATCCAATGCTGTTGAGCTTTATAAAGACGTTTTGTGTTAATGGACACATTTCTCCCATTTTCTTCTTGCCGAGGAGAGCGCATCTGCTCATTTCGGATGTTATCGATATCGCCTTGCAGGAATCCTGAAATATGCAAACTGCTTATTGTTTGGCTGGTGAACATACCGATTCTAGGCACACGTTCTTACATTCGTCAAGAGAGGATACCGCGAAGCCTCGTTTAACGATTTCATACGAATCGCTAGTCAGTGTTTCCACGAAAGTGAAATTTTCTGCGGCAGTAAAATGCATAAGTTGCAATACGGTGAGACCAGGAGGAGCCACGACCATCCTCTGAAAAGTGCAATTTAGACAATGAATGATTCTCGAGTCGGAATCTGATTCGTTTCCCAAAAATTCTAAAAACTAAGAAAATGAATTTTTTAATTATCGGATCTCGTAAACAAGTTGTATCGGAAACTTTTTGTGTATTTCTCCGCGCCATTTTTATCACAAAGAAATTATATGACAAATATAGACATGTTGCTTCGTGAGCTGATGGAAGGAAAATTGGAAAATACATAGCATCTAGCGCAGAAAAAATGTCAGATTGTTATTGTCGGCGGAATTAACCATGCGGAATGCACGCTGGTCACCCTCCTCGTTAAACGCAGTAAAATGGTCTTATCGCAATCCTAGCATGCTGCACGACCCCGTATAGCTTGCGATTCGAAGAGAACTATTTTGCATTGATCTAGCTGGCGTTGTTTTATTTTATTTTTTCGCATGCCTGTGGGCGAGCACACCATTTTTACTGTGTGTAGCGAGGAGGGCGACCAACATACATTCCGCATGGTTCATTCCGTCGACGATAGTTAACGTAACGAAATGCGCAGTGAAAACTTTGAAAATCCAACCGCGGACTCTGCTAAATAGATTCGTACAAACGGGCAGAAAGGGACTCGTACTGTCAGCAGGAAAATCTGAAGGAAAGGGAATCAGGGGTTGTGACTAATGGAGCACTCCCCCCGTCTCCATCGCAGCGGACTCGGGGTCGAGGAGGAAGTCTTGTGAAAGCATGTGTCACAATTATGCACGGATAAACTCGATATTACGAAGTTTGGAGGAATTTCAATTGAGAACCCCGAACATTATGCAGGGCTATCTTTAATTTTTTTAAGAGCGCTCACATACAAAGGGAAGAAAGCACGTATGTGCCCTACTGATGACTCTTTGCATGTTGTTTTCTAAAAAATTGGCGACCCGCACTAAGGACATCCTCCTCAATCCGTGTCTCCTTCCTCTCTTTCTCTTAGCTTCTGCCTCTATTGTCAATAGCCGTTCGACGCAGCCTAACACAATTTGCCTTTCCATCATGACGAGAAAGCCTCTCAGGATGAGCTTCAGCCTGAAATCCTTGCGTACACTCAATAAGGTTGTTTTGCCTTTCCACATAGGCTGAGAAATGGCACGACTGACACAACGGGTACATCACTTTCGAGTCCCTCGAGGATTGCACACACCAATGAAACGGGCGTCCGGGTTCAAAGTTTGAGGCTTTGGAGTCAAGCCATTCCTTTGTATCCCCAAAGCCACTGCACTTTTGCAAGCGGAATCTTGCTCTTAATCATTCTTAAAGAAGGAGTAGGAGGAAAGTTCCGGTCCGTAAAACAGCTGGGGCAATTGGGGACAAATATCGCAGAAAATTGACTACGGTAACACCACGGAGTTT
>JACMIG010001007.1:0-23959 GCA_014805385.1 Levipalatum texanum
CGCTAAGCAGCGTAGTGATCTGTCTTCTGCGGCAGAAGATAGATCACTACGCTGCTTACCGCGAAGGTAGTTCGCGCGTCGCCTCCGCATCACTATAATACCGGACAATAGTAAAATATGCCAGGAAGTTTCCCAGGGCTCATGGCGATGTTCGTAATCGTTTCACTCGTGATGGCGGCCATGTGCTGCGTTGCCTTCATCGTTTCCGTCGTTTCGGTGAGTCTCAGATTTAGAAATCGAGGATGCTTTTAGAACTTTCCAGAGGTTGTAGAATATTGCTTGCACAACCTTCTCGATATCTGCATTGTTGCCATAGGAGAAAAGTGCACATTACAGGCCGAGAGGAGCAAAGACGAATACGTGGATGGATTGGAAGGCATCATTTGATTCGGGTCACTCAGGAATTATTTTTTAAAAAGCTTAAAAGCTCGTCATCGAAACACGCAAGTTCCCGCATGTAACAATATTTGGCAGCGATATGCATTATGAGCATCTTTTATCAATCTCAACTAGGAACATGATAAAAGAGCGAATAATCTATCGTAATTGAACAATACGGAATATCCGGGACCTCATAGTATAATGCTGAAGCGGACTCCGCACTTTCTGTTCATATAATATTTTAATTGAGATAAGTCATAGCTTGGCCAACATTGCAATCTTCTATAATCTTCTCGAAGTCATATTCACCGTCCATAGTATCCTCCCCATCTCGCAGAGCCACGCCGGTCTGTAATTATAAATTAGGAAATAAATTAATTCCGAAAGTTTACATCCACCCATGGTGACGGATCCGCCGCGCGGGCCAGTAACGCGAATGAAACCCGCTCTGCCGCCGCCCACCCTGCACAAAACCAGTTCTCTGGAGAGAATTGAACGGCGTTAAATAGACTACGGGTCTGAGCCACTTCACCAAGGACACACATACCACGGAGCTGGAACTCCGACAATGAGTAGCATGAGAACGATGAGGAAGAAGATGCGACCCATGGCAGTCTGACGAGGAGGAAGTGGACGCGGTGAATTGGATGGCGAATATATGAAGGATTGTTACAATGTGTTGCACTCGCCATCGGATAGTCCAAATACGGCCTATAGATTACACTAAGTTGACCTACGCTGAAAGGCCAGGTGGACTGGGCAAGTTCGACTGACGTTTTTCGCCCGCCCACACAATTTTCTGGGAAGAGAATTCAGAACCTGCATTTATTATCCTACATAGGAGAATTTCGGGGTCGAAATGAGCAAAATAAAAAATTAAGTGTCTGCGAATTTCCCACGTTGAGATTTGACCACCCCCCATTGTCGCCATCTTTCGTGTCCCGTCATGACCCTCCCCTCCCATCCTGTCCGATCTGCACGCGAGCGAGTAACGTGGGATGAGGCAGCACTTGGTTCAATCCCGGCAAACGGACTTTTTGCGATTATATTTTGTCAGCCGGGAACCATGGTTGAATGATTCACTAGGGAATGACGCGAATCGGGAAGTTGACTTCCCAAATTGGGACAGTGCCCTCGACTACCATGGAGGGCAAAACAAAGTTGACGAAATATATCGCGGTTTTCTCGCGCCCATAAATGGGCGTTCCTAAAAACGTTTGCTACGAACCAGAAAGAAAATGACCTGATGAATGTATGGATCCTAGGCAGTATTTGGTGGCGAAAAATCCTATCCGATGGGAGTCAAACTCATCAAAATAAGTTCTCCAACCCCATTGTCTCTACCTAACATGCTAGTTCAAAACCAACGGCAAAACATCCGCAGTCCTCCCGATAGTCCCGCCAACTCCGCTCCCATCCCAAACGCCATGCCTCTTTCCCTTGGAGACCCCGCCAACAATCAAGGACACTTCGACGCCATGGTCGAAGTGGGGGCGAATTGCGAATCGGGCTGGCCTGTTTCTCGGCCGATGGACGCATCTTGCCTCCGTTATGTTGCCCCACGACGCCGGAAGCTAGCCTTTCCTTCCCGAGACTCGCCCGTCCACGTTCCTTGTCATCCTCTTATGGCCTCCTTCACAAGAGACGAGCCCCATCCCCTCACTCTCCTCCATCCCCGCCGTTCGGAAGCGGAGGTGGAAGATCTATTCCGATGAATCTCCGGAACTCCCACCTCGTGAGAACGTGGATACCGCCCAAGAATTCCTTCACTCGACGACGACGCGCACCTTCGCCATCCCAGTTCTTCACTCGCATAGAGGTATAATATATAGATCTTTATCACTGTACAAAACAATGACCTTACGAAAGGGTACGGCTACGATAAAGGCGGAAAACCCAGTACAATGGATATGTACAAACATGTATATAATGACGATCAGTGGACTATGCTGTGTAACGGGCATTTTACCGCACGAGTAAATAATGCATGTAGAGGAAGGAAAACTAAGTGAATGCATGTGAAACTAAAGAACTTTCGTGATAAAAAAACGCAGTGAATGCGAAATGATGGAATACCAAGACTTTGACAGAGAAACAATAGAGACAAGCTTGCGAATACGTTTGAGGCGTAATATTGTTTGTTTGAAAACACAATGAATAGTGCTTATGCTAGTGGTCGCAACAGAGGCGGAGTAGGGAAGCTTCTGGACGCGAATCGCTTTCACCTTCCACATCCATATCCATATCCACCTCCACCATAATACCCGCCAGGGCGGCGCCCTGTAAAGCAAGCATACATTTCTACAAAGAGAAAATCCGTAAATTCGCGTACATGCAGTCATGGACCCGCCTCTCGGGCCTGAGACGCGCATGAAGGCAGCAGAAGTTCGCATCCTGAGCAAAAGCAAGTTGTCAGCTGGGAATTGAACTCGCAACTCTCAGATTGCGCGTGGGGGCACTAGTCACTGCGCTATACTGACTCATACCACGGTGCCACGAACAGCATGAGGACGATGAGGAGGATGAGGACGCGAGCCATGGCTGTTTAGATGTGTGAAAGTGAACGTTGCGCTGTTGATCAGGGTATATAAAGGATCGTTACACTACGTCCGCATTCTAAATCAGACGGCCATTGTTTGTTGCCGATCGTTGCACGTGCCGTTGAGAACGAAGACGGTACACTCAATCTTGTTTGGTCCGTTCTGTATCTCTGGGACTACTTGATATTGTGATAATTTGCACGGACACTAAGAGCGATATCCTATCCTTTTATTTACAGATGTGAATAATAATGCAAATATTTTGGGCCCTCTTTTCTTATTGCTAGAGTGAAGAAGGAATGGAAGGAATTCGTGCTGCTGGCAAGGAAAATGCAGTTCACGGGCGAATGCAAGGAAGTATGTACCGAACAATATCTAATTTTCAGTGCAAAATCCTCTTTCAATTTTATGACGAGAACACAGGGGCTTCATTTTCGACAGTGTCGAGTATAATGGTGATCGTTTGACTATTGTCGAACCCCACCATGCGGCCCGTTACCATCATTAGTGTGGAAAATGTTGATCTTGAATTAACGCCGTTCTATGGCATGTTTGACTGATACAATGATCCCGCTGTGCGCGCCGTTTCCGAGACAAACTTATAATAGAACGGCTGTAGAGCATGATCAATGCTTTCACAAACTACATTCGATAATACCACACGAGGGAAGTAACGCCATATCTTTTTAATGACTAGGCATTTTATGGTCGCATTAGAGTCGAAATACATTCCCATTGTTTTGGTGTCAATCTTCTTACGTGCTGTTGTGAAGGAAGTGGGTGCACTCCTCCATTTCAATCCTGTTTGTCCACTTTTGCACCGTCTGGGACAATTTGATAGTGTGATATTTTGCACGGAACTAAAGATTGATCCCTGGGTTCCTTTTATAACATGGCACAAGTAAAAATGTTTATCGCCATTCAAACAGAGCTCAGGGTGATTCTTGATTTTTTTCCATTTGATCAGATATCGGTCAGTATACGACGGTATCGGCGTCAATGGTGCCAGATGCTCGGGGTTGGGAGCGATTTGGTCGAAAACACCTTCTGATCGGATCTCGGAGCCTAAATGTAGGATTTTAGAGCTGCGGTTGTTTATTATATACTACGCTATTCCTGTCTCCCATATGATCTACAGTTTTCGCACGGCGAATTCCGCGAGAGCAGTCTGGGAACTCTCGTCTTTTCGGAATATGTACATGTTTGTTCAGCTGTGGTACCAGACAGTCTTCACGTCGAGTGAGTCTAACTTACGCCGGCACGCAGACAATGATGAGGATTGGATCGACGAAGGGGAAGACGGCGGTGGTCATGAAGAGGGCATCGAAGAGGCCACCGACGGCAACACCCGCACTCGCCACGAACAAGATGATGAAGATGGGAAGGAAGGAAAAGACGAACGGGAAGGCCGTCTGCAAATTCATGAAGATGAAACTGAGTTCCTAACAGACGGGAAGAAAACCACAATTCACTGAATTTCAGAATGCTTATAAAACTGACATAATTAGCACGGATCGCTGACCTGTATTACAAGAGCGAGGAATAGCTGCTTCTGCACCTTCTTCATGTTGTTCGACATCCTCAACGCGGCATCCTTTATGGCTCGCAGGATGCGAAAAGTGCAGTAGATCATGATGCAGAACAAGGAGAACGTCGCTGAAAACGACTACTTTCCCCTTATATTCTATTGTCCGAGGTTGCCAAATTTTCGTGTTCTGATGAACAACTAACAACACGATGATTATGGCGCAGAAGTGACTTTGGGCAAACTCATGAACTCCAAAGTTTAAACCCACTTCCGAGACAATGCCCCAGCAGCTGGATCATCGCTGGATTCCAGACGACTTCACCGTTGGATAGGTGTTTCTGAAACCTAAACGTATATCACATTAATATTTTGACTTTTTTTAAAAATAAAAATCCATTAGTTACGAAAAGAAAAAGAAGAGTCCAAACGGTTACTCTGAAAATGACGGCGAGATATCCAGGGAAGGGCGGTGCCCCGAGGTCGACTCCTAATTCTTCCAGGACAGGTTTCCGCACGATGGAGAGATTCTCGTCCGATGGGAAAACGACTTGGAACGAGGCGTAGAAGGCAGAGAAGTAGACGACGTTGATTGTGATGCAGATCAGGGGCCAAACGACGAGAGGCCGCCGTTTAGTCCAATGCAGCCAGGAAGGACTGCAGTGAATTTCAATAGAACATAGGTTAGTGTGTCTATTGTGCAGAACCCACGGGGTGGCAATATTTTTCCGATCTTTCTGCGCTTAGCGCAGGTTTGATCTACTATTTGCTCACCGACGAGATACGCTGGAGCAGGCTGGGACCGCCCACGTTCCACCCACATAATGCAAATTACTCATTTACAGTAGTAATGTTGCTCAATACGAATGAGTTTCGGAAAATAATGTTGTCACCCCATGGGTTCTGCACAATTATTATGGATGACATTTTGGATTGTTTCGTTCCATTGGAATACTGTCGAGAATCGGTCATTCCAGAACAACAATGGAATCTGCTGGAATCGAGTCTGGAATTCCATCTTTTTATGAAATTACGAAAAAAATGTTATCCAGTCTGACTTTCGGTGAGAAAACTCTTCCAACAAGAAAGGCGAGCGGGGAAATTTCGCACGCGACTGTTCGCTCTCAACTGAAAACAATTTGGCTACCCACCAAGCAGGTCAATCGCATTTCTTGCTGTCGGGAACTGTTAATATTTTGAAAAGTTTAACATTTTTCACACTTTTCTTAAATCTCTCATATGCATAAGACTTTGAAATACCGATACTCATATCCAACTCACTCGCAGACGATGTTGAAGCGGTAGACGAAGTGGTATGTGAGTAGGAGGAAGATCTCGAAGAGATATATTCCGAAGGACACGCATCCATTGAAGCCAATCCATGTTGGTTGGTCGAGTAGGGCAAAGGAGAAGAAGATGTACCCGAAATCGAAGACGTACACACACTGCAAAGGAAACAATAAAAATGCTGTGAAATGAGAGGTTTGAGGTGCTTGTTTTTCCTCTACCTAATGCGTATAAAAAGCACTGACCGAGTCGATTTTTCTCGAAACAAAACAGGCCCTACGGCCAGTTTTTCTCAAAAGAGAAAAACTTGCAGTGGGAGTTGTACACTATACAATACATTAAAGAAGGACTCGCAGGAAGTTTAAAATGTGAGATTTTATCGGAATTTGCGCATCGAGATGAAAAATTTGATACCTTTCTTGCCATTATAGCTTCGTTTTACCGTACGCTATCCAACTCAAAGTTGAGCGCATTGGATACGGTAGCATTGAGCAGTGAGCAGTCTAGTCTGCGCGGCTAACTATACACCAGTTTTGATCCTAAGTTTGTAGGGACAAGAGCCGACTACACTTAACAAGTCAGTAGATAGCTGAGTCTGGTAAAACATGATTCACCGACTTCAGTTTCTGAAATCCGTTAATTATCCGTAATCTTAATAATCTATTTCACGGTCTCAACGTTCCTGAAAGTCCTTCTCTAAATTTCGAAACGATTCTGATACGGCATTTTGGGTTCGGTCAATATAATGAAAAGCAAACCGGCAGAATCAAGGCGTGCGACAACGAAGTTAGAATATCAGAGAGCGCAAAAGCGCCGAGGAGGTAGCGATACCGCCCGATCTGCGGTAAATTCGTGCGGCATAGAGCAATTAGAAGAAGACTATTCGTGACAACGGAGATCGTTGTTGTCACTATGGCATACGCCTGAAATGTTTGGAATACGTTGCGATATCAACTACTATATAAAGCACCAGTTAGTCTGTGCGTGCGTGCGTGCGTCCGTGACGACATGTGCATATTGTGCAGCACCACAGAACTTCTAAAAGACTTGCGCTCGTTAGCAGACAGTTCCTTTTGTAACTTTCAGGAGAAAAGGTATCTATGCCTGAAATTTGGCATGCTAGTTGATCCTAGATTCCAACCGAAGTATGCAGAAAATCAGCCGTAAATTCCTTATTAGCGCAGAGATATCACGGGTTCTATGTAAAAATTGACCAAAATAAAATTCAGACGGATCTAGAAAGTGAAGTTGCTCGGAGCAACTTTCTAGGTGGTGGAGGTTGTTGAGGGTCCACCCCCTGCACAATTGCAATTTTGGATGGCCGAATTTCCCTTGCAGAAAAATAGGAGAAAATCGGAAAAGCTGAATTTTTGTCAATTTGATGTATTTACATTTGATTTTTTAAACTTCTGATGAAAGAGGGTAGAATCCCAGAAGTTTTATGTAAACACAAGTGTTAAACGCTCTTTTTAATGGCACCCATATAATACCGATAGACCCTATTTCTTAAGAGATAATAACGAAAAATGATATTTTCCGAGTCTGAAAAAGCAAGAAAAATTAAATTTAAAAATATGCAGAGGTCGAGTTCAATGGCCATAACTAGTGCATAAATGACTTTATGCCATGTACCTCAGGACTGCAGCAAAACTTCGTGCGATCTCGTGGATCTAACATTTTTTTCCGATTTTTGAAAAGAAATACATTTTTAACCGTTTTTCGATTTTTTGTTCTTTATTGTGTCCCCGGACCAGTGGAATATTTTATAACATGGGTGGGTCCAAAAACAGTTTTTTGGGTCATTTGGTCAGAAGGTACCCCCCTCTGTTAGGTAGATATATCGATTTTTGTGATTTCATCATCGGAAAAAACGGCGGTTATTCTCGATTTTATTTAAGTTAGTCGCGTCTTCTCTGAAAAGTCTGAACACAAGGGACTTATAGTACGAAAGCTGCTCTACAAAACCCGCACTTGAAGTCTATGAACAGTCGAAGGAGTCTTGAGTTACGATGGAAAATTCAATGTTCGAGAGTCAGAAAAGACGGTTTTTTGAGCGTATGTCCATGACAGAGGTGTGGAACGTGATTTTTGAAATTTTTTCTGATTTTCCATTAAACATTCTTCAAAATTATATGATTTGAAAAAATTGAAAGGGAAAATGAATTTCAGTCGGGTTGAAAAAACCACCATTTCGGGAAATATGCGTTTTGACGAAATGAAAATATTTTCATGAAAAAGAGCCTGTCCAGTCACCTATAAATCCGTTTCATTCGTTTCATTATCTCTTTATGTATCATCAGGACGATAATTCGCAAAAGAGAAGAGTTCCGCGACGGCGCACCCACTTCTAAGAGGCGTAACAAGCAGATAGGGTCCCATGGCAATCTCATATTGAAGTTATTGTAACTCTGGGGAATCATCTGGAAGTGCTGCAAAAATGGGCTTTTTCAAGCCATGTTTTTCATGTCAACGACTGGAGTAAAAACGCCACTTATTACTGTAATTTCGATCTTTAAAATCGTGTCGCATCCGATCGGGACCTTTTCGAGTGCGCACCAAAACTGGAACTTACTCATTTTGGTTGTATTTAAAGTTTAAAGCATTTCAAAAAATTTCGGTCCTCTTTTGCTGTCGGGGGGAGATCCTTGAAAATGGACCACTTACTTCAGGGTCTCCCAATTATGTCAAAGAGGACCGAAATTTTTGAAAATGCTTTAAACTTTTAATACAGACAAAATAAGTAAGTTCCAGTTTTGGTGCGCACTCGAAAAGGTCCCGATCGGATGCGACACGATTTTAAAGATCGAAATTACAGTAATAAGTGGCGTTTTTACTCCAGTCGTTGACATGAAAAATATGGGTTGATAAATCCCATTTTCGAAGCACTTCTAGATGATTCCCCAGCGTTACGATAACTTCAATATGAGATTGCCATGGGACCCCATCTGCTTGTTACGCCTCTTAGAAGTGGGTGCGCCGTCGCGGAACTCTTCTCTTTTGCGAATTATCGTCCTGCTGATACACAACGAGATAATGAAACAAATGAAACGGATTTATAGGTGACGGGACATGCTCTTTTTCATGAAAATATTTTCATTTTGTCAAAACGCATATATCCCAAAATGGTGGTTTAAAGCGTTTTTCAACCCGACTGAAATCCATTTTCCCTTTCAAAGTTTCCCAAATGAACTGATTTCGTAGAATTTTTAATGGAAAATCAGAAAAAAAATTCAAAAGTCACGCATTACACCTCTTTCATGGACATACACTCATAAATCGTCTTATCTGACTCTCGAACATTGAAATTTCCATCGTAACTCAGGAGTCCTTCGACTGTTCATGGACTTCAGGTGCGGGTTTTGTAGAGCAGCTTTCGTACTCTAAGAACCTTGTGTTCAGACTTTTCAGAGAAGACGCAACTAACTTAAATAAAATCGAGAAGACCGCCGTTTTTTTCCGATGATGAAATCACAAAAATCGATATATCTACCGAACAGAGGGGGGTATCTTCTGACCAAATGACCCAAAAAATTGTTTTTGGACCCACCCATGTTATAAAATATTCCACTAGTCCGGGGACACAAAAAAGAACAAAAAATCGAAAAACGGGTAAAAATGTATTTCTTTTCAAAAATCGGAAAAAAATGTCAGACCCATGAGATCACCCGAAGTTTTGCTACAGTCCTGAGGCACATGGCATAAAGTCATTGATACACTAGTTATCGCCATTGAACTCGACCTCTGCGTATTTTTAAATTTAATTTTTCTTGCTTTTTCAGACTCGGAAAATATCATTTTTCGTTATTATCTCTTAAGAAATAGGGTCTATCGGCATTATATGGGTGCCATTAAAAAGAGCGTTTAACACTTGTGTTTGCATAAAACTTCTGAGATTCTACGATTTCTCGTCAGAAGTTTAAAAAATCAAATATAAAATACGTTATATTGACAAAAAGTCAGTTTTTCCGATTTTCTCCTATTTTTCTGCAAGGGAACTTCGACCATCCGAAATTGCGATTGTGCAGTGGGGTGGACCCTCAACAACCTCCACCACTTAGAAAGTTGCTCCGAGCAACTTCACTATGTAGATCCCTACAGAAGTTTACTTTTACACAGAACCCGTGATATATTATTCGAGGCTGACTACACTGGAAGGAATCACGGAACCGCACAATCGCGAAAATTTAGCCGGTTGTGCTCTTCCCAGCCAGTTTACATTGTTAGAAACGAGGATAGAAACAGAAACGAGAAACAGAAACGTACTCTCGAGCCGTTCGATTATGAACTGTGATCGCTTGAAATGAACTTACACAAACTGCTCAAATTACCGCGAACAAAGTTTCATGTTTTGGCCGCAGAAACGCAAGGCTGCTTTGAACCGACATGTATTCGCACTACGCCATAATGTTCTATTGTGGTGGCACACGATCCTACTCTGGACTAGACATCTTTTATGTTCTTCAATATCGTCTGCATAGTAATTTTACAATGTTCTTGAGGTTTGGATGAACTTACTAATGATCGTGGTGAAGGTGATCATTTCCGCTCTCCAACCGGACTGCTTTTCAGGCGGCAAAGTATGGTTGTAAAGATGCCTCTCGTCTGCGAGATAATCACCAGTGGCTCCGGCTTTTCTGCCGATCACTCTAAGTAGTCCTTGAAGCGTTCACTCATGCAAGGGCCGTACTATTGATGACGATGTGGTAGAGATCAGTCCATTTAGATTATGAAACTCCCAAACGGAATGAACTTCGACGGAATGAAAGTTCACATAAAATTGCCGAATTCACGTTTATACAGCAATAAAAATCATTCCATTATAAGCCGTAAATTGTGCATTGTAACTGGCGGCAGTAGAGTCGCGCCGGGCAATTCATGCGAAATACATAGACTTTACATAGAGAGAGGCCGAACATTGTAATCCGATTCCAGTACTAGAGGCGAGGGGGAGGGTTGCACTTCAATTCAGCGGGTTGCCTCCAACCTGCATAAATCGATCCACCAACCCCCTCCGCTACTCCATTCACTACAATGGCCACTCTCGCCCTTACCTTACTGCTTGCTGCACCGATACTTATTCTCTTGGTAATACTTTTGCTGCTTACAAGTACGCGGACCGACTACAGGAAATCGAAACGAAAGCAAGTGCTCGAAAGAGCGTGAAAACTAAGTAGAAATACATCATTTATTTTTTGCAAAATAGGATCTGTCGAGCTGCGGCCATCGGGCCGAGCCGCGTACGCGAACATTTTGGCCCATTTGAGTCAGTCTGGGGGAAAACGGGCCAAAATGCGCGTCTATTATTGATAGTCGCTGCTAGTCAGATGCTTTTTTGCAAAAATGAATGATTTATTTCTACTTAGTTTTTCAAGTTTTTTCGAATGCACCTACTCTCGTATCGATTTTCCATAATCGGTCCGCGTACTTCCCTGGTTAGAAACTCAATGAAAAGTTCGCTTGAGGGCTAGGCTAATGAATTCACACACCGGTTGAATAAATTGAACACAATCCAGAGATACCGCAATGAAGGATATGATTCACCACATGTTGATGTTTATTTGCAGAGCTCGAGTCTCCAAGTGCCGGTCATCCCGAGTCAGTGCTCGACACGATACCCTTTCAACGGCTCCATTCTCACAACTATCGAGTGCACTCAGCGCATTTTCGTGTGCTATTTTGTGGGACGGCCGCCGTATGAGGTATTGCCAATAAATATATTGTAGAGGTCCAAACTTCCTATCCCAATGGCATCCGTTTATATCTGACAATCATTGCAGGAATTTTGCCGAGGAGACACGTACTTCAACGAGCCACACGGACGATGCACTGATGTACAGAACATTACTGCATGTGAAAATGTAAGTAACTTCTAAAGTTCCTACCAGCTTCATTGTTTCTAAAAGACATTTTACAGATCACTCTTCCCGGAAATGCGACCATTGAAGGATGAAAATAGTATCGAAAACAAAAATGAAAAGATTTTTTTATGTATAATTGTGGTATGCTATTTATAACTGCTTATAACAACATATCATATCATTTTTCATAATAAATGTTTGCGTTCATTGTGAATATCGTTAAGCATCGCGTTAAATGGGCGCTCTCATGAGTGATCACTGAACAGCTCCGAAAAATAAATACCGCGGATCACTTCCGCAGACATCCCTACCGATACAGTGAAACATGAGACGGATGTCGAACTCCGAGAACACTGCGAACCGGACCTTTTTGGACTAGCAATCCGTCACCAATTGGCGAGAAAGCAAGTGCGGTTGAGAGGGCACAGACAGCTAGAGAAGATCGGTTTAATATGAATTAGAGTCGAAATTTGCACAGACGGAGTATTCTGACCTACGCTTCATCCTTTCACTGCTATAAAATAGGAGCATCCCCGAACAGAGTATCCATATACACACTTCCTCTCCTTGGAAGTCCCCAACATCCAAAGATGAGGACGACTTTCATCCTTTTGGCCCTCGTAGCCATAGTCGTCGCTCACCAACAGGCCTCCTCTGCCTCCGGGGCACCTTCCACCCAATCCCCTCGCGACAAGCGCGCCGTAGCCTCTGGAGCACCTTCGGGCGGAGTCACCGGCTCGTCCAACAGCGGATCGTCTGGCGTCTTTGGCGGAGCTTCCACCCAGTCCCCTCGCGGCAAGCGCGCCGCAGCCTCTGGAGCACCTTCGGGTGGAGTCACCGGCTCGTCCAACAGCGAATCGTCTGGCGTCTTTGGCGGAGCTTCCACCCAGTCCCATCGCGGCAAGCGCGCCGCAGCCTCTGGAGCACCTGCTGGATCTACCATGTCCTCGCGCGGCTCGGCCTAGTCGTTGACAGTGCAATAAAGATTTGATCTTTATACAGCATGAGGATTATTCTACAGTGCCAGATATGGGGAAGTCAGAAACACTATCCATGTGAATTATTTATTTGGAAAATTATTCATCAGTTTTGCGCTGCCCTATGATGCACACACTTTCAGATTTCAGACGCACTTCCTATTTCCAGCGATCTGCTTCCCGTTCCCACTTTTTACAGAGTGAATGAATCCATCTGCTTACAGCGCAGTGGAATTGCTTTATCCATCTCTTTTCTGATTATGACATTACATGAACATAAAGAAAAATATGCACTAGGTCACTTATATGACCCAGAAAGTCCTCGGAGCCCTTCTTTAATCTTTGAGCCGTAATCTTTAAGCCCTATGTTTTCCACGTTAAGAGGGATAGCTTTATCGAATTTATAAGACATGCATCTAGGCCCAGTAGTAGAAGTGGACCGCTCCGCCGTCAGCTTCGCGATACCAGCTGTTGCTCAGACTCGAAGCATACATGTTGTCTGCAAATGTAAATCTTTGTCGCTAGAAAATATTCCTCTCAATCGCGTACGATGTGGAATAAAATATAAAAATGGAGTGCATACCTGGCGCAACGACGCACCAAAACTTGCGCATGGGGACGGTGGCACCGCAGAGACCTGGAACAATTCCAAGATAAACAGCACGGTTGGCGCCCATATATCAGACCTGGTGTCCTGGACACGTATCCCGCGAAAAGTGCACCGCCATTCTAAAAAAATCGATAATTCTCATATTTCCGTTAAAATAATATCAGAATATTTACATCATCATCAAATCGATGCTGCCATTCGCCCCTTCCAACGGGGCCGAACGAGAGCGGGACGAGCTGCTTGTAGTTTTCGCAAGTGCTGAAGGAAGACTCATACCAGATCACACTGTTTCAAGAATGGACTGGCAGGGAGGTTTTTTGCATAATTTTTGTATAAATAATGGTGCATTTTTCAATTAATCGATAAAAATCCATACAATTCGAGCTGTTCGAGCTGTCCGGGAGCAACGACGCGGCCATATGTTCCTAAAAGGCAATCTAAAAAGGATTTGAACAAAATGTTCACCATCATTTTGATTTAGAGAAAATCCGACGCCCATGTTGGCGATTGCCTGTCTGCACCTGAACGATAAACGGTGTTTTTGGTCTACGGCAAACTCACCTCTCCGTAGAGCAGAAGGCATGCCTGATCGCTCCCCATGCGTAGTACCATCTTCAACGTGTGCTATTCACGTGTTGACATCTTAAGATTACCTGAGGTTAATCATGGCTCCAGTGGGAGGTGGACCTTCCTGAAAGCGGGTTGTTTTATATGCAGGAAATGCTTTTTTTGCTTAAAGCAGATGCAATGGCAAAAGTTTGAGCATTTTTACAACAAAAATGGAGTACATCATGGAATGGTTGTGCTCGCATCATTCAGGTTTTGTGCGCCCAGCGATAGAAGCTCTTCCAAGTCCTTTATATTCAACTCACAATGATGGGCTTCATCGTAGGCTCGGGCTCTTGCGACTCTTCTACTTTTTTCCAGAAGGGAGAATCCGTTGGTCCGACACACAGCACCTCGTTTCTGAACGGTTCATATTAACCGGAACCCGGAGCGTTTTAATTCCCACAGCCGGACGACAACAATGACTACTGCGCGATTCTCGTTTCATGGCTTGAAGACATGGCTCAACACCGCGTGCAGTCCATGATTGCATTGTCCGACTTTCTCTTACCCTGATTCAGCCGGAAACGCGCGCCAGTCTCCGGGGCTCAAGCAACTTGACCTCGAATTGCAAGACGGATCGGCCCTGGAACATACATCGTTTTCAACAACATAGAAATCTTGCTTACTTTCCAGGAGGTTCAGCAATTTGCTGGCACAGTTTGCCGAGATTCATTTCGTTTGTCAAAACACCAGAGATTGCAACTCGCGGATATTTCACGAGCGCCTTGTTGCAGATTTCTGCAAATGGACTGCTTGGAATTTACGCAATACCGAAAAACTATTCCAAAATTTTCTGCCAAAATCTTACGGTCAATGTCGTGAGGGCGTTGCCAATTCCAGTAGTCCACTTTGTCCTTGGGATCCGTTGAAACTACGTACCTGCGAGAGGTTGAATTTTTTTCAGGGTTTGCTTATAACCATTTTGTATCGTCCTTCCGGGGGAAGTTGTTTCTCGGCGCTATCCACGCGAAAGTATCAGGAGATACATGGTCTAAATTTATATTTTTAAAGGCATGTTTAATCTAAATAAAAAAACTAAGTACATGCAATGGCGGAATTCATATCACTGTCGTGGATGCTGGGAAGACGCATATTTTTAGACTTGCAGGTTTTCACGGCCTTCAAATGTCGCTTTTGTAATATTCGATTGAAATTTTTTTACCTCATCAAAGTTCATTTTTCCACTCTGCTTATCGATGCAGAGACCCTTGAATAATTCGCCATTGCTGCACGACTCTTCGCCCACTAAAAACCGTTCGCGTGACATTGGACTACCAGACACTAACAAATCTCAAAGACGTATCCCTTTCCTTTGTCTCCTTTGGAGGTATCATAGTCTTCGGGCTGAAAACACGTTTTTAAACGTAAAAAATGCATTTTGTTAACTACTTTATGCACTTCCAAACCTTTTCAGTGGCAATCACGCATTTCTCGTTGTGGCACATCGTTCGGAACGGAATATTTTCGCATTTTATACGGAGTAGATCAGCTGAAAGAAACATATATAATAATAATTATCGAGGAAAATAATTCGTTTCTAAACGAAAGGGAGGCGAAAAGACTGTCGAAACTGGTCTATTGTAGAGAACCCGAAGCGTTCAACGCCTCGGGTTCTCCAAAATACAATAGTTTCACTACAAAAGAAGTTCAAACTTGGCCAAAGGACCGATCCAATTTCGCTGCACATCTATTGGTGCGGAAAAATTAGCCCATCTCGTCATCCTTACTACGGAATAGTTCTTACTAGGTAGAACCCTGAGGTAGCTTCCCTTGCCGGGAAGACCATCGCCAGTATCGGGAGGACGAGGCCGAGAAGAAGCTGTTTCATCATGGATGAAGAAGTGTCCTCATGGTCGACCCCCAACCTTTTTATAACGTTTGCAGTCACTACGTCGCGCTGCTGTAATGCCCCCGCGGACAGTGAAAAAGGATGTTAACCGATAGAAATGTAGAAATGGACACATATACTTTGGATTTAGAAAGCGCGAAAAATCACAACTTTATCGTTGCGTATACACAGTCAAAAGGAACACAAATGGCATTCATTTCCAACATGAACCCATCACGAAAATCAGTTTCTATCGGCGCGGTCAAAGTATATGTAACAATTTGTGCATTGCTGTCAGTTAACGCCCATTTTTACTGCGCGCTGCGGGATATTACGACGGCGTCGCAATGAATTCAATCTGTATAAGAAGAACGAGCAAAGACAAAACCTATTCAATGACGAAAGCGCTACAGCTTGTAGTCGTGCTCTCTGACTTAGCGCTTTGATAATCATTACGTTGCTTGGGAGATACAAGATGACCACCACAAATATGAAATAGTTGGCTGACAGATTAGTATCAAATACATCTTTCATTGCAAACCAATTGACGGAAACGATGAAAATTCCAATACAATGATTGTACATAGATCCATCTCATATTAGGGGCGACAATCTATACGTGGAAGCCAACCTATAAGAAATGAAATGAATAACGGAGAAAAGAAATGACAAAGACAGGTGGGAGTGCGCAGCTCTGAGAGAACGACGACAAAGAAGTTGTCAAAGGTGTCCGCTGATGAAATGCGATGGAGATTTCAAGGAGGAGATTGGTGTGTCATGAATGAGCCGTCGAAACTTTTGGAAAGGATGTTGAAGAGCAGATCGGAAATTGGATTGAAAACCTGGTCGAAGATGCATTGTGGCTAGGTCAACAAAATAGTTTTCACAGGATGCTTTGGTGACACAATGTTTTATGCATTCGAGGACGCGCCTTTTTTGTTGTTGAGGGATTGGGCCATGTGACCGGTGAAGAAATTTTTCTCCAGACGCGACTGGCTTAGACGAAGCGGAGTGGGATGAGGGCCACTAGGCTAACATAGTTGAGAGAGCAGAGAGCGAAGGTAACAGTGGCTTTTTTAATATGATTTCCTTTTTCTATACATTTTAATGACTGCTAACACATTTTTAGAAAAAGTTACTTGATTTTTAAAATAAATTTAATGTTTCTGTAGTTAAGGAAATTGATGCTGACAGTTGTTTGAATATCTGTTAACTTTGTAATGGAATCACTTTATCCATACTGCAGGGCGATAGATCTAGGACCACACTTAAAAGTGGTCCGTGTTGTTGTCCTTATTGGCGTTCTTTGTTTTGAATGTCATGGCCTACATCGTACATGTAACATGTACTTATCATACGTAGTGCTAACCGAATAATCATTCCGAAATTGGAACGGATTTGTGCTATACCATAGGTTTTTTATTCGTCATTCACTTCAGGAAGGAAAAGAAATGCGCGATGTCTCTACAACATCGCAATTTGATACCTGAGAGTGGCCTTGACTTCAGAAGGAGAAGGGTCTTCCTGAGCCACTGCCGAGAGCATAAACCTCGAGAGGGCGAGGGTGAACAAAAGGTAAAGGTTCGTCCCTATCAGGCTTTCCTGAGGGTGGATCTTGGACGGCCAGGTTCGATGAGGTGAGCTAAAGATTCTTGATCACTGACGATGCTGACGATACCTTTATGGACGATGCCTCATTTTATGGACAATTCCTCATTTTTATTCCGATTGAAATGCCGTTCGTTCCTGGTTGCGAAATCGGGATGTAAATCGACAGAAGGCGCCCCGCTCTCAGTGGCATAACGACTGCGCCGCAATTAATGACTAGGTATATAAGTGGGATCGGCAAGATGGAAAATCCGCTGCATAACGATCTGCTCTGTACATTCTTAATGAATTTAGAACTGCCCATGATTGTGACAATACGAAATTAATATACGACTCGTGTCCATGAGTTTGAAATTAATTGTTCTGCTAGTAGTCATAAAAAGACGATGTGTGTTTTATAGGCAAGGAGGCGCATATCAAAATCTTTCATCGGTACGTCGCGCGGTAGCCGAACCGGAGCAGCTAGGCTGACAGCGGATCAATTTCCCTCGTGTCGAAGTCGATGCTCAGCGACCCAATGCTGTTCTGGCTGCTGTCCTCCGCAATCTTCTTCGTGGAAGGACTATCCGAGAACGGGACCCTTCTGCTAGTGCAGGCGGTGAGTCCTCCTCCCCTTCTCCTCTCCTCCCGCTTCTTCCCAGCTCATCCGCCACGCGGACCGTGCCCCTGCCGGTTCCTCCTCCTTCTCCTCTGCCCAGTCGGAGGCAGTCTTCTTCCGTGGCCCTGGCCACTTCACCGATGTTCCGTTCTTCCCCTCAGTCCTCATCTCAACTCTTCTAAAGGAAGGCATCGACAACTCCCGTCTGATGGGGGAGCAATTTCGAGCACGCTACGTTGACAAGGGCTTCATTGATGGAAGACTCCTTCCGAAGCAGGTATTGTGCCGCACCACAGAACTTCTAATTTCCCGTTCCGTTAGCGAAACTTCCGCCTCCCAAATCGCAGCGCCTATTGTGGAATCTTTGGCTGATTTTTCCATTCTGCGGTTGGAATCTAAGGTCAACTAGCATGCCAAATTTCAGCCATTGATACCTTTTCTCCTGTTAGGTACAAAAGAGAACTGTCTTTTAGATGTTCTGTGGTGCGGCACATTACCTCATTCCTCCTCTCTCTCCCCATCCTCCTTCCAGGTATCCATCCGCAGTTCCGCCGTTCCCCGTGTCCTCATGAGTGCAGGCTCCTTCGGTGTCGGCCTCTTTTCCTCGTCCTCTCTCCTTCCCTTTCCTCCTTATCTTTATTTCAGAACGCCTAGTGGCTCTCCCTGAGTGCCGCCGGTGCAGTCGACTCCAGTCGACATCGATAAGGTCTCCTTCAACTCCTGCTCTTAATCCTCTCCCTCCCTCCTACCCCTTCTACTCCTACCTTCTACCCCTCTCCCTCCTACACCTCCTACCCCTTGTTAGTCTTCAATATTCCTTTCAGTTGCTGGTTCCCCAGATCTTCACCCGGGAACTGGCAGAGTATATGAGGAGCAAGTACGGAGTTATTCTGGACGCCGGTGGAAGCGGCAACGTTGTCAGTCCAGAACCTGTCAAATTTTGCATTACGGGCATTATAAATACTTGGAATCGCTAAAGCAATCGTTCTAGACTTTTCCGTCCTCAATGCAAAAATTTGGCGCTAGCGGAACTTTGAAGAAATTCATTTGCAGGTGGCTAACAATTTCGATAAAATCGATGGCATACTCAAGGATACTTTCGATAAGACAGGGTGTGAGGTTCGTGACAGAGAAGGGATGGGGGGAATATCTTGTTGAGGGAGTGGAAATTGATCGACTGGAGGGAATCGTGGCTGAGGTCGCCAATCCAAGGGTGAACCTCAGTCGTCAGCTGAAGGAATGTGCTAAAGGAGGAGCACGGAGGTACCTTTATCGGGTGAGCTTGGGGGGGAGGGGAGGTCCTTTTGTTGGGCCCCGTGGATACCCCAGGTGTTACCAGGTCCCATGGGTAAGAGGCGGGGGAATGTCAGGCCTCCACCCGTGTTGGGAGGAGCAAGGAGGTGTAGCTCAATGGTAGAGCGCCGTGCTCTTGATCAGAGGATCTCGGGTTCGGATCCTGGGGCCTCAATACTATTAGCCGTGGTCCTCTGCTAACCCCTTTTCAGTGCATCGAGCTGCTCTCGGGCTCGGGCGTGGACAGGAACGTGGCGCAGTTAAGAAAAATAGGAGGTATCCTCGTACAGGAGATGGTGGCGAACATGGACAGGGTGGGAGAACGAGGACAGTAGGAGTTTTACTGGGTATTAAAGAAGCTCCACGCAAATGACGAGGAGTCGAGGATGTTCGTGTACTACGCGGTATGAGCCACCACTCTTGATCCTCTTCCCTCCTACCTATCCTTCTCATCCTTCCACTCACAGCACGACACCAACCTGTTCGCGCTCGCTGAGATTCTGGGAGTCCTCGATTCGTTGGAGGGGAAAGCATCGGAGTTTTCGTCCACTATTATCGTAGAACTGTGGAGGACGAGAGATGGAGGAGAGGAAGTCAAGACGAGTTCTGAATTTCCCAGAAAGTGAAGAGTCTCTTTGAGGTAATTGTCAAGAATGGAGTGGAGGCCGAATTCACGGAGAAGAAAGTGTCCAGCTTCAAGGTCTTCGTGGAATCCATGCGAGAAATGTATTCAAATATGAAAACGGTTATAAATGAGTAGGGGGGAAGTTCTCTGATTACTGTCATTGTGAGATCGCGACCAGACACAGAGCACAGTGAAATCCGACACATGCCGATTGCATTGTGGCCCGAGTGTTCGGTTCTTATCGTACCCCCGATGCACACCTGAAAGCTAAGATCGAGGACCTGCGGGAGGAGCTGCGCGCCATCTCGGCCTGACCGCTGTGTCTTAAATGGCAATTGATAAAGTCATCGATGCGAATGGACAAGAGTCGACCCTGTGCGCGGCTTGCCGCAATCAATAGTGCAAAGATTGGTAATCTAGCTGCAATCAATAGTGCAAAGATTGGTAAGACACTTTTGAAGCAAAGAAGACATATTTTCGACCCAACAATTTGATTTACACCGTCATCAAGAACTCAAGAAGTAGTGGATAAGCTAAATGAAAAGTGGGGATCAAAAAGAGTCCGGAGCTCTTCTTCAAACAACGCTCGGCACTAACAAGGGATCGGCGTCCCCATCATGGCGGCCGAAATGAATATGCCAAAAAATTGGTTAACAAATGTTCGAATAGATGAGGCAAATTACGGCTCGCTTTGCGAAGTCGATCCCGGGACAACAGTTTTAAAGAGCGATGCTCTAACCAGAACACCACGGAAGCTGATGGGATTCTCAATCATGAGAGGGGGCTGCGGAAAATTGGCGAATCGGTGAAATTGCATAATTCATTTGCATATTCATCTCGACCGCCATAATGGGGGTTTGCCGGTCTTCACTCGCCAAGCACTAGTGGCGTACTCTTAGTTTTTGCTAACTTGTCGAACGCCACACGCCGACTCCTTCCAAGTCCAAAGATCACCGGCTGCTTCATTCTTCCGCCGTCTCTTGGAGCCCTATTCTGACAAGGGAACCAAGACAACCTAGCTAGGCTTTATGGGCTCTAGTTTGGGGCGCTGTACTACCCCCAACTCTCAAACCACCAATTCAGTTTTCATCTCCCCAAGAAACGGTCACTTTGGTAGAGCGCAGAAATTTGAACCCATGATGGGGATTGATGCAAATACATTATACCCCCATCATGCGTCGAATTTCTTCGATCCACAGTCGATCCATTATAGTGACCGCTTTGGGAGAGATGAAAACTGAATTGGTGATTTGAGGGTTGGGGTAGTGCAGCGCCCATAAAGCCAAGCTAGGTTGTCTTGGTTCCCTTGTGAGTCAAAATGGAGCATCTAACGGAGCCTCTTCGTAGTCACCGAGTTGTTGACGTGGAAAGCCTTGGGTTCGTTACAATCTTAGCATTGTTAAACTTGAAAATATCATTTATCACACTGCTGGGGCATGAATCTAGGGCCACACGTAGAAGTGGACGGTGTTGTTGTCCTTGTTGGCATACCAGGTGCTTTTGAACGTCGTGGCATACATCGTGTCTGTAAGGTGTACTTGTCTCCTTATTGGAAAATGGACGCGGATTAGTGTTATACATCGATATTCCCTAAAATCAGTTTGGGACAAAATATGAGAAGAATCAGATAATGATTTCTCGTCTGTCGACAGTCAATTCAAAAATTCAAGGGGTGGAAAAGCCGAAGAAAATGCACACATTCCCGAGGCAACGAGGCATTGATATTTGTGGATAGGGACGGTGGCGCCACAAAGACCTGAAGTTGAATGGGCTATGAAAGAAGGAGTGGGAGCAATTTTGTAGCCACAGTGCCAGTGCACTTTCCCTATACGTCTACGTATTTAAATGTCTGCATTTCAATACGTAGACGTATGGGCAAATGTACTCCACTGTGGTTGGCACGGTGCCAAAAAAAGTTGCTCCTACTCCTTCTTTAAAGTCCATAAAACCAGATCAGACCTGCAGTCTTGGCAACATATCCTGCGAACAGAGGTCCGCCATTCTGAAACTTTCGATGTTTGTTGAACGTTAAGGTTTGTTAGATCAGAATATTCACATTGTCATCGAAACGATGCTCCGAAGCTTCCTTTGCTCCTTTCATTTCGAAGGACAGCGGAACGAGCTCTTTGTAGTTGGCACACGAGCTGTAAATGATCTTCGGTATTCTAATCTTTAGGATTGCAGCTTGCCTTTTGAGCTGTTCGAGCTGCCCAGGCAACGACATTACCGACAGTTCCTGAACAACAAAATATATCAACTGGGACAAAATATGCTGAGCTCAGTTTGCGATTGGACAAAATATTTACCGTAGCCCGAATCTAGCAAATATCCGGCATTCAGGGTCAGGAGATGCTGCTTGCACCTAAAGCAAGTTCAAAATGTTGTTAGTAATCTTTTGAGTTCACTTTTCTGTTGAGCAGAACGCGTGCTTGATCAAGCCCCATGAGTAATAAAACCTGCAAGTTCGCATCATATCATTTTTCTTTGTTGTCGGAGAATTAGACATCCTGACCTCACAATCAGGGAAATGGCTAAATTATCTTTTAAAGGAACAGATTCGTTCAAAATAGTATCGTTCACGCACTATCCATTCAGAGGGGTTCACCAAATCGTAACATTCCACAACCATCTGTACTTGAAGATATTATGGCAGTTCCAAAACCCTCTTCATTTCGCACCTAGGTGCTAAACACTCTACAGCGAGCAGACTACGAGAGAACACTATTTTCAATGGAGAGAGAACAGTTTGGACGGAGAGAGGGGTTTGTGGAACTGCCATGATACCTGAGCGTGGCCTTGACTTCAGTTGGAGGCGGGTCGGCCAGAGTCGTTGCCGTGGCGTAAACCACGAGAGGAAGGGCGAGGGCGAGGAGCAGCTTCTGCATACTTATTGATGCTGACGATGCCTCCATGGACGATCCCTCCTTTTATACCGATCCGCTGGCAATGAAAATGGCCGTAAACCGCCAGAAGCAGTGGCTTCACAGCCGCTCCGCAACGAATGAAATAGGTATAAAAGTGGCATCGGCCAGAAAGCCAATCCGCAGGACACATAAGAACGGTTGGCCCGGCATTGCACTAGCACTACTGAAAGTAGCGCGTTTTAGTCAATGTCATGGCAGAAGACTATAGTTGCTTACAACTCTGGAGAATCCCAGGACGTCCCTGTTCACGCAGATCGGACGGGATGCGGGATTCTTCATCTTCAAAAAAGGAGCTCGTCAGCCCCTCATCGACAAATTGGCCTGAACTTTTAAAAAAACTAACTAAAAATTATCTGTGAGGAAACGGGCATAGTTTCGTGGTTCGCGAATTCCCCGAACTCGCTGTGACCCATGACCAAAACCTGCATTCCGTCTATTTGGACCTCAGGGATCACAATTACATCGAAATCCCGACGAAATATTATTGCAATCAAGGTAAACTTGCGCATTGCTAAACAGTAATTCCGGGATTTCGGACCTTGCCGAGTGCCTTAACAATACGGGGGTTGATCCAAGTACTCGCCAAGACCATCGTCAATTTACTTCGCAGATCGGAAGGTATGCTGGGTCTATCATGCCAAAAAGGGAGCTTGTCAGCCCCTCGTCGGCCACTTGGCCTGAACTTTTGGAAAATTTAGCAAAAATGATCTAAGAGGAAACGGGCATAGTTTCGTGCAAAGAAAGCATACGCTGCTTTCTTGAATCACGAGTTCCCCGAACTCTTTGCGAGTGTTGGCCAATTATGAACATGCTGCGATACAAACGCGCCGGGGTTCAGGCGCGAACCCCATCGCGTTTGTTTCGCACTGGCTTCGTAATTGAGATATGAGCTCAACCTCCGGTTTAATTACCCAAGTTTGAGGTGCATTTGCACCACCTTTGCACTTTCGTTGCGCATCCTTCCCCCATTTCCCTATATGCCCTGTGGCACATCCTTCCATGATGAGGATCATCGAACGTTCCAGAAGCTTCTAGAACTTACCTCTCTGACGTAATTAAACGGCACCGATTGTTCCAGAAACTTCTCGATGTTCCTCATCCTTCCCCCATTTCCCTGATAGCTGCAGATCAGCAGTGCATGGAGTGAGGGCGGGGAGGAGGGGGGTAGCTTCACTTTACTTGTACGATAGACCCCCTCATCTTTGTTTCACCTTTCTCTCCGTTCTTATCGGGTGTACTGAAGACGCTGACAGCCTGATAGCTGCAGATCAGCAGTGCATGGAGTGAGGGCGGGGA
>JACMIG010001008.1:0-13478 GCA_014805385.1 Levipalatum texanum
CCCCTTTCCCACCGTCCCCTCTTCCACCACTTTCCCTCCTCCTCGTCCTCTAATTACTCACATCATAAACCGCGAATCCAATAGGCACCGTTTCCTGTCCGTTCTTCTTCAGCTCCCTTCGGTACTTTTGCAGCACCGCAAAGATGACTGTGCAGAGCTACAAAAGGTAAGACTCAGCTAGGATTCAAACCTGGCCCTAGCTGCCTAAAGCCCGAGTGAAATTACCATTGCACTAACCGTACCTCATCGTCGTCATCAGGATCCGAATCGCGCAGGGACACGAAGTACTGGGGATTGCTGGCGAAAGTGTCTGGAAAGTTGTGGATCGACATTGTCCACGAATCAAATTCGTCTTAATTTCGCACCTATAGAATTATAGTCGCGAAGATTGGATCGACGATAAATATACAATGTTACTATTCAGTGATACCTTTTACAATTGTGTACTCAATAAATGAAACCCACTGATGTAATTCCTGCATCCGCCTGCCGTTCGATTCCGAATCCACGCTCCGTCGTGAACTTTCGTCGACCATTGCGTCGAATTGGACGAGACACCCGTCATTTGGTAGATCTAAAAAATATCAAATGTTATAAAGTCATTCGGCTTCTCTTCTCAATTGCCAGTTGTGATAATTGTAACATTATGAAAGTTTGATTCCTATATTACCTCATTCATGACATCCGGTCCGAGGTTGCATATTTCCATCTTCTCGAAGGCCCTCATGAAATCTTCGAAGGACATCCTGCAATTTTCATGGGAAATAAATGCGCTTCATCAACGTCTCTTTTTTGAGTTGTTGTTCTCGCTAATGCGCGTAGTGTTTCTGTATAATCACCAGAATTCTCCATCACTATCGAAGGTGAGTCCCATTTCCCTCTTGACTCCATCGGGAATCGATCTCCACTCCCTCGAACCGTCCGACCACGGCCCGTTCCACTCCTGCAATGGCGCAGTGGTAGAGTTCCTTGTTCACGATCGGAGGGTTGCGGGTTCGAATCCCCCGGGGTGTTCACCTTGTCATTTCCCCACGGGTTGCGAACGCGAACGAGGCAGACCTGGAACATTTGTTAGTCTTTTATCAACCTCTCTCCTCCGCCATGATCTCTTCGTCTCTTTCCCTCTCACCTCCTTCGACGACGAGAGGAATCCCTTCGTATTCACGACCCGCATTCCCGTGATTGAGTAGGCATGACCCTGTAATTTTATTATTATTAAAATTTAAATAATTAACGAGATAAATATGTTTCCTACCTTCACTAGTCCATTGGACATGCGTGCCTCCCACACGTTTGGATCGGCCTCGATAGAACACGCGAAGAGTGTGCCCATTTCGAAGCCGCGCAGCATCAGCTAAGGGTATTTCTTTGGCTGGCTCTCTAATTGTCACAGCTTTTTTCGTCTTGAGCCCCACCCCCTCCCCGGAACATGTTTCACCATTTCTTCGTTTTTTGGACGCTGGTTCCAGAAAATTAAATAGCCCGCTCTGACCTGCATCAAATGGGGCGGTGGCTGGGACAGATCGATGAATTCGGTCAGTCCTCCCGTCATGTCTTCCAGTGCCTCCGATGTCGTTCCGCCCTTGAGGCATTCGTACGAACCGTGGAGTCTGCAATTATTAACTACGAATATTCCCTCGGATTCCGGACTCACTTGGCGTACGCCTTTTCCAGTAGTGCACTCCAGAACTCGTTATTCGACGCCGAATGCATGTAGACCAGCTCTGGGATGTGATTACTTCGTTTAGCGGTAAATTACACAACTACTCACTTCCATCAGCCGTTGGCAGTCGATCGTCTACGCACACATCGACCCATCGGCCGTAGTGCCAGAACTGGAAGTGGAAGATGCCTATAAACCCGGATTGGTTGTGCTTCAGAGGGTTGTAATTGAGAAGAGTACCTGCATAGTTCTCGGTGAAGGACTGATCGGGCGGGACGACGCGATAGAACAGCTCGTCCCTCAGTGTTAGATTAGCAACGGCAGCGAGCAGCCAGCAATCACCGAGGTCGCCCTGACAAGGTTTGATCTATTGTCGGCGAAATAAACGTTCCGGACTGTACTCTCATAGCCCTGCGATCTCTCTCCACTGTTCTCCCGTTTCTCTAACCGCCAGACAACGACTCCCGTCTTGTGAGGTAACTTGCAAGAAAGTCAAGTTTGGAACTTGCATGCAGACTGTCATGCATGCTGTCAAACTTGTAATGCAAGTTTGCAAACATGCAAACATGTCAAAATACTAGTTTGCAAACATACATGCATGTACAGCAAATTTGTAGACTTGCGAACATGTAATGCATGTACTTTTTTACCAGTCTGCAATTTTTTGAATGTTTGCAAGTTTGCAAACTTGTATTTACTTGCATGCAAGTTACCTGTCAAGACGGGAGGAGAGAACGGTGGAGAGAGATCGCAGGGCTATGAGAGTACAGTCCGGAACGCTTATTCCGCCGACAATACAATATTTGATCTTTGATCTTCTCACCTGGACAACGTCAAAGCGCGAGTGCCCGTCATCGATGAGCTTGGGAGTACGGACGATTTCGCCTGATTGTTAACAATTATTTTTCCCGACAAGCCTTATAACCATTGCTCCTAATATTTTTCCACAGTATTATCGTGACCCTGAAACGTATCATTCTAATTGACAATTCTGACCTGGTCGAAGCCAGACAATCCTCTTGGCACTCCTTTGTCCCGAGTAGTAGAGGGAGGAGTCGTCCGCACGGAAGGAACGATCCTCGTAGAGACGGCGCTCCTGCATTCGAAGGTCATCTATGTACATTGCAGATCAATGTTAAAGGAGGCGATGGATCGGCTTTAAGCGCCATAAGTACGGATAACTTAAAAAAACTCCACTCACCCGTAGACAGCGATCTCTCTCCGCGTAAAAGTCTACGGCCGCTTCGCCGCGTCTGAACTTATTCTTTAATCTTTTCTGGTTATGTTTCATGTTGGAAACAGTATTCTCTCCAATTCTCGTATTCAATAACGTTACGACAGCTACACCGTTGAGCAAAGAAATGCAACAATTTGATGAAATGTCAGTCTGCGATTCCTTGTCGCTTGCAGAAATGAAAGGAATCAATCGTTAAACGCCGTAATTCCGAACAGCGTGATAAACAATTATCGTTCTCACGCGCTGTAAGGAGCAGCCGGTGTGGGTCCCTGTCCCGGTCTCGAAGTCGGCGTTGGCTGCACGAACGGGTCCACCTGTGAAGAAAATTTGGGGTCACTTTCATCCGATTACGATTCAAGGGTCTGAAATTAAACCCATTCAAACTAAAAGTAAATAGAAACTCATTGGCTCAGATTTTTATGTTTCACACTAACGGTATGCATTTTGCGTTTGCATTTATTGCTGATCTTCCGCTTATTGACATGAACAGCAAATAAATAAGCACATCCTAAATCTGACCTCTCTGCGGAACTTTCCCGTGACAATGTTGTCGAGGACGACTTTGCCCACTTTCCCGAGGGAATTGTCCTTGCCTCCAAGGGAGAAAAGGACGTTTCCGGCTACAGCTCCTGAAATTTAGACGATGTAAGGGGAGAGGAGGATAATGGAGGAGTGGAGTAGGAGGAGAAGGGAAAGAAAAAAAGAAAAGGAGAAAATATAAGAAATCAAAAGGTTTTCATACCGATAATTTTGCCGGTCTCCGGATTAACTCCAAGGAATCGATGTGCTGCCTTTCCGATGAGAAGTCCAACAAGATCCGCGGCACCTCCACGCATCTTCGACGGATTTGTGTTAGAACCTTCAAATTATCTTTTTGTATTTTTTGCATCCAGTTTCTGCCGTTTCTTTTTGTCAACTTTTTGGTAAATTTTCAACAAGACGATAATTTCAGTTAAGATCTTTACCTCCTCCTTGATACTTTCCACTTCCTCCTCCTCCAATCAACTTCTCGATTAATTTCCCTTGAATTTTGTCCTTGATGCCGCGCTTCTTTTTCGGTTCCTCTGAATCAATATTTGATCTTTGGTCTTTTTTTGCTCTACCTACCTTGGTATCCGTAGCCTGGTCCCTGGTTATGACCGGGCTTGGAGCCTCCACCACCGTGCTTGTCCATGATTCCTGAATAATCTTGATTAATATTCCTGAGAATATTCACCAGATATCAAATCCCTCGCAGCGTCGCTCTTCAGAATGTCACCGACGATTCCCATGGCTTTATCGAATTTTCGTGGACTTCCATCGTTGTAGGATGCTTGTGTCGAATGCGATGATGGGGGAGGAGGGCGAGGAGGTGGGGCAGCACCTGAAAATTGTAATCACATTATGCTATACGCGGTATACGACACATTGCTCTTTTGCTATTGTTCTAAACCTTTGTTCAGTTACGAAACATAATAAAGTCTAGCGATTCGATTGAATTTCTTGTCAGCCTTTACGTTTCTGTGAGACCTATAGGACAATGTGATCATATAAGAACTGTGAATTGTTCCTCATTTCCGTTACTCTAGAATTCTAGATCCTTTATTCTTTGGTCTGGGCCTTACCTCCTCCTACTCCTCCTCCTCCTCCTCCTCCTCCATATCCGCCCCCGAACTGCTGATACGCACTGCCGCCCTGCGGTTGGTAGCCACCGCCAGCTCCTGAAGTCAGATCAGGTATCTAAAGGCATCCGAGTATACCCCACCATATGCCGGCCCTGTCTGCGGCGTATATCCACTTCCAAAGGCAGGATGCGTCGAAGGCTGGTTGTATCCACCACCGTAGCCTTCGTAACCTGGGATAAAATAATCAACTACCCCTCGTAGAATACGATAAATGCAGTAAGGAAGAGCTTTTCGAATCTCGGGCCTTACTCTGTTCCACGACGGCAGCGGAGAATCCAATGGGAGCGGCAGTGTGATGTGTTCTGGCCATCTGTGCCTGGTCATTGCTTCCTCGATTGTCCCCTCCCGACCAGCCGTAACTACCCGTTACGGCCGTCGCTCCCGGGCTGGGGTCCTGCGGGATTTCACACATTATAAAGAAATTAGATGTGCAACTAACATAGGAGTACTCCATGGGCACGTTGTCGACGAGGCCGGAAAAGTCCTCCGGCGAGGCGACGTACTGGAAAGATATCATTAAAGAAGGAGTAGGAGCAACTTTTTTGGCACCGTGCCAACCACAGTGGAGTGCATTTGCCCATACGTCTACGTATTGAAATGCTGACATTTCAATACGTAGACGTATGGGGAAAGTGCACTCACACTGTGGCTACAACATTGCCCCCGATCCTTTTTTAACTCGTGTCCACATGGAACATAAAAACGAGGCTACCGCAAATGCGTTAGATGAATTGCCTTCCAAATAATGTGAATGTTATAAATTTATAAAAGTTGATTTGATTTTATGGGTAGACGAAACAAACCCAGAATAATATTAGTTTCAAAATGCAGACGGTTTCAAACTGGCCTCGTGAAACACAACTGGATTTACGAAGTAAAATAAATAAGCCTCTTACCCTCCTACAATCCTCCTCCATCATATTTCAGCTGCTTCCGAGGACGAGAACAGGCCCTGTAAATAGACAATCTTATTTCACAAGGGAAGTGATGCGAGAGGAAGGCGTTTGAGTCACGGAGGAATTGCTCGCGGGCCCTGCATTAGGAGAGAGTGGTCTTTGAAAGGCACGTGGACAGAACCGGGCAAGGGAGAGGGAGTAGGGCTAATTTCGCAATACGACGCAGTCAAGAATGAGATGGCTTATGGCCAGCGGGGGAGGAAGGGCTATTCCTTTCGCAACGAGAGCGAGCCACGATAATGAGAGATGAGGTCGAACAAGGAAGACGTGAGTCATCGTAGTTTCCCTCTCATCCTATGAGATAAAAAGCAGTAATATAAAACCATAACAGCGTTCATCTCATCTTTGTGCGTTCTGGCTATTCCTTTGAGGTGAGTAAGCGCCGAGCAAAGAAGAAGAGGAAGACGGAGGGTCGTTAGAGCAATTACTCAGTGGGATAGTGATTCGCTATCAGTCGACGAGAGCCAGCACAGACTGCTATCTTATGAAAGGACCAAGGATTTATCGGCTTTAGTAATTTCAGTAAACATCAGTTTTACAGCGTTTGGACGGTTTCTCAGCTTTGTCCCCTCCCAGTCCCCCAGATCAATGCAGACTCTGCATAGCGGAGAGATGAATTACAAAGCAAAGAGCCTCATCTGCTATGCAATGTGTTTCAGTCGCAGACAATGTCAAAGATTGAATAAATTCTGTAATATTAACGCTACTCCGAATTCAAAACCTATACCAAACTTACTGCGAGCATCGAATCACATCAGCTAACGCTGACATCTAGACTCGGGGATGAATAATGACGCATTACGCGCGCAGTGACCAAAGGCCTCTGAGAGATCCTGGGGAAGATCATCGAAGCTCACTCGAAATGACAGTGCCCTAGAGGCTGCTCCAATCCCGTTAATCTTCTGGCTGCACCCTCGATTTTTTAGGGGAGTTCCGAGAAAGTCCATTAAAAGCATCGTAGGCTGCTCCAATCCCGATGAAATAGAAGCTTCATGCACTATCTACTTTGTATCTAGCCCACCAGAGCGCGAGTGTAATGAAAAATGTTTTTTTAAAAAGATTTCTTCGGTTTGGAATGAGGAAATTCACGGCTTCCTCCATACTGCCACTATTCCTCGTCTGCTATCTATGCAATGTGTTTCAGCCGCCGACAAATGTTAACGAATGGATGATTTCTGTAATAAGTACACAATTCCTAGTTCAAATCCTCAACTTGCAGCGAGCATCGATGCAAAGCAGCAAACATTCACATCGAGCCACGGGAATGAGCAATGACAACATCACGCGCGCAGTGGCCAAAGGAGCATCATCCCTTGGATTTCCCAGGATTGGTCCCTAAAAGCTTCGCGGGAGGAGGGGCTGATCCAATTCCGTTGAACTAGTGGATGCACTCTCTCCATTGTCTCAAGCTCGCTAATGAACGAGCACAGTGAGAAACAGTCGGTTTAAAAGGAGGAAAGGAACACCTTCCAAGCTGCCACAACCTTCCCTCCAAAAGCCCCACACACGGTCAACACAGCAAGCGGAGCCGGAAAAAAAGCGTGCAAGCCAGCAAACATCGAGGTTAGGGGGGAGGGGGTATCTCTGAGTCACTGGCCACTCTAGAGGATGTTTCCCTTGGGGCACCGGCACTCTCAGAGGGATCGTCCCCTCCCGCCCCCAAAGAGTGGAGGGAAGGGAGAGAGGGCAGAGAGCGGGAGGGGTGGGCCATTCGATCGCCCATTGTGTAATGGAACGGTGAGGGAGGGGACGGGGGGCGAGAGAGCACGGGACAAGGGGAGGGCGTAGAGAAGGAGGGGGGATTCTCAAAATAAGACTGCTCGCGGAGCCCATGCAAAAACGGTGCATAGACAACAAACAAAAATGGGTCGTTCCCTAAACAACACAAGTTCCGGATGTGGAATTAGAGACATCGGAAACTGAATGCTTGAGATACCAAATATGTCCATCAGTTGGATAGCTGCAAACCCCCTCGCTGGTCGACCTTGACCACTGTATTAGCGAGTGAACGCTGCGGGGAGCTGTGGAGGAAGGCTCCGATCTCGATTGTTTTTGGCTATTCTTTTCCTCTTTTTTTTCCTTTACCTCGAAGAGTGGCTCGATTTAAATCTGGCAGGCACTTAGTGCGTCTTCTCTACCTTCGTGTACTCTGAAAACATTGTAGTCTGCTCGCTCGCGTACTTTGCAAGTTCCCCCTTGTTAGACACTTGGCTGTTCAGTGAGAGAGCGTGTCAGTCGAGAGGGACAGAGAAGGAGGGCACCCCCCCGTAAGGCGGTATAATTCCTTATCGTACAATGGGGCGCAGTCTATCGATCACGCCATTGCCCCCGCCTCAATTACTCCGAAAAATCGTTCCATTTCGTTCGCGGCGCGGTTTTCATTTTTATGTAATCTTCTGTCTTTTACAGCGTTCAGGATGATGGAACAGATCCGTTTCCTGTGCGAGAACTGGGAATTCGTAGGCAATTATATACTGCATAAATACAAGGTTTGTTTCTTATTTTCACTTCTAAGTTTCATGTCCGGGTATTGCAATTCCTCTATTTTTGTTGGACTTTTGATTAGAAAACAAACGCGTTTTCAGGCTCAACACCACATTCTCGCGGCAATAAAGGGACTCAGGAATGGACTTGTGTGAGTCCATGCACGCAGTGGCTTTGTGGCAGAGGGATGGATCAGAAATGATTAGGCCCATGTTAGCATCCCCGACAGATATATTTCTATAGACTAGTTCAACATATTCCTTCAGATACGGCGCTCGCATCCGCGCTCCCCATGCCCTCGTCATGGTCTTCCTGTTCGGAGAGGGAACGTGAGCATTTTCACTTGACGAGATTATCGATTTATTGATTTTTTATTCTTTATGTTGGAAGTTGACTTTACAGCTTCCTCCAGAAGCTGAAGACCATTGCGAACTTGACGCGAACGCACGCAACGAACCTGGCCAAGTTCGTATTCGGATACAAGTTTGCCATAGGGCTGCTGGAGAAGAGCGCCGGAATTAAGAAGGTTGGATTAATTTAAGTTGGTCATATGGAAAAACCACGATATCAGCACGAATCTAGCGCGAGATGGAGGAATTCTAATCGTGAAACATATCTGATCAGTCAAAATCCTGACTTATAAATGTTCATTTATTTTGTTCAGGAGTGGCACTCCTTCGTAGCCGCTGCTATCGTTGGCTACTGGGTTTTCGGGGAGAACAACTCCGTCAACATGCAGGTAGATCCCAATTCAAACATTAAAGTTCAAGCCCATCGTCCAGATAAACCTCTATCTCCTTTCGCGTATCACTGTCGGCGCTGCCAAGATGGCTGTGGAGCAGAACGTCATCCCTCAACCGGGTTGGTGAATTTGGATGACGGTAACTTTAGGCAATATGATCTTTTTCGGAGATTACGGTACGCTTGAGCACAACTGATTTTCCAGCCATGCCCGTCTTCCCGTTCTTTGCGGCCGCCGTCTGGGGAATCGTTCTGTGGATGTTCGAGCACCACGAAGGCGTCCTCCAGCCTTCGCTCCAAAAGAGTATGCAGTATCTCTACCGGTGAGTATACGGTAGGTTTGAGCACCCGATCCGGTTGCGGTAGCTTTGAGCAGTTTCTATACAAGTTTTTTTTTATTACAGAGACAGCAACTTCTGGACGGGCATCCGGAATTTCGTCCTAACGAACAAATAGGATAATTATGTTTCACCCTGGAATAGTAGTTTTGAAATTTATCGCAATGATGATCGGCTGTCGAAACGTAGTGTGTGCAAAAAATAGATAAATATAATAGCATCATTCGCCATGCACGATCGTCTTCATATGTCACTGCAGAAGCACTGTGTGATCAGGAACTTATCGCGAAGCAACTGTGTGATTTTGATGTTCATTCGGTTCGGACGATCGGGCTACTGGAATTTCACCCAACATAGAATAAATGGATATGTTTCATGCCGGTTTATTCGCCTTAAAATTTTTTGTAATTCTAATGAATGTCCTCCGGTCAATGGCGTAAAAAGTGCTCTTTCTCGATCTTGGTCCTCTGCAAATGTTTCGCTGGATTGAGCAATGCTTCGTCATTGCAGAAAATCAGTGTGACTGTTCGCGATGTTATTGTGTGCACCTTTCTGTTGTGTCAGATCTCAGTGTCTTCTCTGCTTCTCATCGTCTCCAGGACTCCTCCATATCTCCCTTGAAGCCCATATGTTCAGGAGGAGTTTCCTTTGGTGGCTGTAAAAGTAGGAATTGTTCAAATTCTTGGAGTCGCGACATAAAAAATAAGCTTTCCCAGGCTCAACACCACATTCTCGCGGCGAACGGGCTCAAGAATGGACTTGTGTGAGTCCACGCACGTCGTGGCTTAGTGGTAATGGGTGAGATCTGAGCAATTAGGTGGCTGTTCAAAACCCTGCTCATTTTCACATTTTGCTCAAATGCTTCCTGCAGATACGGCGCTCGCATCTTCCCTCGTTATGGACCATAACTTATGGTCTTCCTGTTCGGTGGTGGAACGTGAGTATTTTGATTGATAATATATCGATCTATTGATTTTCAGAGCTGATTTTTCAGGTTCCTACAAAAGCTCAATACAAGTGCGAACACGAACCTGTTCAAGTTTGTATTCGATTACGCGTTTGCCATGGAACATTATCAGCACGAATATAACACGTGAAGGAGGAATTCTATTCGTGAAACATAACCTTTCCGTCGAATTTGACATTTGAAAAAATTCATTTGTTTTGTTCAGGAGTGGCACTCCTTCGGATCCGCTGTCATCGTTGGCTACTGGGTGTTCGGGGAGAACAACTCGGTCAACATACAGATCCAGCATTAAAATGATGCAGAGGCGACTCCGCGATAAACAGCGTAATGAACGTAATGACGTCTGATAAGTTACGCTGTTTATCGTCGCCTCCGCTTCACTGTCTTACCGGGCAATATATCAAAGGCCAAAGATCAAAGATCAAGCCCATCGTTCAGATGAACAAATATATCTCCTCTCGCCGATCACCGAATGTAGAATAAATCGATATGTTTCAGGCCAGTTCATTTGATTTGAAATTTCATACAATGGTAATTACATAATATTGGCTGATAACTTCCAAAAATAGATCTCCATTATCGATCATGATCCTCTGCAAATATTTCGCTGGATTGAGCAATACCTCGTCATTGCAGAAAATCTCTGTGATTGTTCGCGATGTTGTTGTGTGCATCTTTCTGTTGTGTCAGATCTCAGAGTTTCTTCTCTGCTTCTTTTCGTCTCCAAGGCTCCTCCTTCTCTCGCTTGAAGCCCTCGTGTTCAGGAGGAGTCCTCCTGCAGAGGGGGATGTTAAAGGGACGGATGGCCCCCTTCCCTGCCTCGGGACCGTCTCCACTAGCGACGATTCGACATTACCAAGCAACGCCCCCGTGGTCCCGGGGGCTCTGCCACGAAAACTGGTCCCCTCCTGGAGGTGCCTTGCTTCACAAGAAGTTTCCGACGCTTTTTAAATTGCGGCCCTTGTCGATCTGTCGAGATTTTACCGTATCTGCAAATTTCCAATTTCCTAGTCCGCACGCAACGTTTCCGTTCACCGAGTCTGCAAAAATACATCCGAAATATAGTATTCGCTAAACACCACAAGTCCGGGCGGCGTCGTCCTAAATCTCGGCTCTCATTGTCAGGGGGGAATGGGCCAATCATCATGGGGCGTGACGGGTCTTCTCGCGGTGCTCGCTGCCTGCGTCCTGAAGGATGTCGAGGCCGCCTGCCAGACGACGCTGCGTAAGTCCTCACTACTATACTTAGCGGCCTAGTACTAAAAGCAGTAAGAATGGGTTTCAGCAACCGACGGCACTCTCGTGACGGCTTCGCAGTGGGCAACTGGAACGATGAATACGAGTAGGTATATTGTGGAAGTTCCAACAATAAGAGCACATGAAACTTTGCACATTGAATATTGTGGAGAGGAGTCCGTCATTGGATTCGTCCGGGCGTGGGAATTAGAATGCTTCGGGATCTGTACACTCCTGAAAACCTCTCTTCAGCCTCCTCAGCCCATCTCCTCTCGGTCTCGAGCCCCGGTGTCGGGTACACCAACGTCTATCCCATCACGGGAGGCAGCTTTATTCAGGGGGTAAGCTATTATCTGAAACTCATATGCGTTTCCTACTCGGTACTTTGTAACGATTTATTTTTATCGATCTATTCGTCATTTATCATATCTCATTTCAGCCTACGACCCAATGCCCTGCCGAGTGCCTCGTCGAGCTCAGGGCCATGGGCAAGCCCCTCACCACCAATCCTCCGACTTGTCAGTGCAAACTACAGTATGGTTCATCAACTTCACTTCAGATGACATCATCATGCTCTCCGAATCCAACATGAGCAACCCACTGTATGTCGCGTACACGCAGGTCATGAGCACGGTGAGGATTGATCTTTAATCTTTGATCCCTGACCTAATTTAATATTCGTAGAACTATCTCTACTGCGCTGCCGTCCCTGGTACGTGCGGATCCCTCGCCAGTGCTGCCCTTCTCCTCTATCGCAATGTCGCTGACCAAGGTTATTAATAATGACTATCGATCTATCGATCAATCGATATCAGATTACCAAGCACGCACGTTCAACGACACCACGGACGACAACAACGCGGTGCTGTGGAATCAGGGCCTTCCGTTGTGCTATCTATTCGCACCGCTCACGACGACATCAACGTGAGAAATCTTTTTTGCACATTTATCCCTTCGCGTCGGGTTAGTCCTAGTAAAAGAAAATCCATTGCACAAGCATGACAATGTTCTATCCTTGACTCATAGTCCAAGACGGCTTTCCATCTAGCAAAAGCTATCCGTTTCAGCACGACGACAACGGTCAAATACACTGGATCGCCAACCACGACGACAGCGCCCGTGCGGTATACTGGGTATGAAAAAGTGTACATGAAAATGATGCCTGATTTGATCAGATCCTCAACGACGTCCACCTCAACGACAACCACGCCGTACACGGGGTTGGATGATTTTCTCGACATTTCGACGAACTGCGAAACTCAAATTTTCAGCCCCTCGACAACCAGCACGACAACGACGCCTTACACGGGGTAAGAGAGAAAGGGTCTTTCTGGTGTCATCCTAACCCACTCACTTCTGAATAAGGACCTGACTATGAAGGACTCTTGTAGACCCTCGACAACGTCCACGTCGACGACAACGACGTCGTATACAGGGTAGTTTGCCGTCCTTCATTCGGATAGGGCGTTTTATTCTAACACCTTTTAGACCCTCCACAACGTCCACGTCGACGACAACAACGTCGTACACGGGGTTATTTCTTTGTTGAGAATGTCTTTTTCAGCAACTTCTCTCATTCTGAAAAGTCTTTTATTCTAATACCTTTTAGATCCTCCACAACGTCCACGTCAACGACTACGACGCCTTACATTGGGTATTGTTTTTCTCGGCAACTATCTTTTTCTGTATTATTCCTCCCTCACTATCTCTATCTAAAAAGATCTGGCTATTCACAACCCGAATTCTCCAGACCCTCAACAACGTCCACGTCAACTACCACAACGCCGTACACGGGGTTGGTATGATTGCAATGCTCCCTCTCCAAAACAGAGGTGTTGTTTCGAGTAATCAAGTGTTTTTCTTCAGACCTCCAACGACGAGCACGACGACCGCGCCGTACACGGGGTTCGTTTTCCGTTGTATCATTTTATTTTCATTTACTTTGTTGTATTATCATGTATGTACAGGCCGTCAACAACGAGTACGACGGCAGCGCCCTACACAGGGAGCAGCACGGTTAGTTGTCTTTCCCATGACCTTTCCAAGGGACTACCGTAGATGTTTATGGAATAGCCCTCTTGTGACCAAAGAACCCCCCCCCCCCCCAGGGGGGGGGGGGGGGGGGGGGGGGGGGGGGGGGCGGGGGGGGGGGGGGGGGGGGGGGGGGGGGGTGGGGGGGGGGGGTGGGGGGG
>JACMIG010001008.1:13486-23956 GCA_014805385.1 Levipalatum texanum
GTGACTTGGCTTTTCCCTTTCCATTCCCATCGAAATCCGTTTATGGTTTTTGTTAACGCCCCTTGTGTCCCAACTAACCCCCCCCCCCCCCTCCAGTCTCAGCAGCCGTAGCCATGGGAAACTCCATGACTGAGCAGAGGGATGGGCCCCGATTTTTCACGAACTCCAGTTTGGACACAAAGAATAACAACTAAATTTTGAGATGTACAATTCTCTAGATTTGCGAAAATACCGTAATTCAGACCTCCCCACCAACGACGACGGTACAAGGAACGACGACTCCGCTGGTTGGTTCTATTCTGTACTGTTAGCCATGATCTCGCATATTCAGGCCACGACGACGACCAGTCCGTACGTGTACTCGGCGACCACGGATGAAGCGGTACGATAATTGTCATTATCAAAATTGTAATCCAATAATACCGAGTGGCGTTTTCAGTACAGATGATTGTCTTTTTTGCAAGAAGCTGTATCGAAATGTGTTTTATTTTTTAAATCTGAATATCTTATTCAGGGAACCTTCGGCCCCGGCGACGTCGTCAACCCCGACGGCAGCGTGACGCGTCCCAACGGCGATAAGATCTATTCCAATGGAACAGTCGTCATGTCCAACGGGACCATCATCTCCGGAGGGAGCATGGTGGGTGGAGGGGACAGAGCCAAAAAATAAACCATTCTTTTCTCCGCCATACCATTCATATCCGCGAAATTCCACAATTCAGGGCCTTTGTAACTTACAATTATGTTTTGTCAGCAACTGCTCCTTCTGGCACAATGCGATAGTCTCCTTGAAGACTGCCCCGAACGGCACGGTCTACTCGCCGGATGGGACGGTGACGCAGCCTGACGGCACGAAGACGTACGCCAACGGAACGACCAAGTACCCCAATGGAACCGTCGTCCAGCCTGTTTCGAGCAGTGGCGGCAGCGGTAGCGGTATGTTTCATGAGCTGGTATTCATCGTCAAATATATACGGATTGTAATATTGCTGGTTCTTTCCCTTTTGATTTGTACCGTTTTCTTTGCTGTTATACCTGAATAAAAAAAAACGCGGACAGTGATTTGCCAAGTCGACGTTTAGAAACTAACGTTTGAATTCCCCCTATTTCCTGATCTTCAGGGAAGCGACACAATTGTGTTCCGTTGAGGTTCCTCCTGGGTGTGGCCACTCATCATCCTCGGTGTCATCGTGGCGGCGGCGCTCGTCATCGGCCTGGTAGGCTTCTGCAATTGCGTCGCCTACGCCCTCTTGGGGTCGGCAGGCAGAGGGGCCACTTCTCATCTCTCCCCCCGATTTGTAGGTGATCGGCCTCTCCATGATGTTCATCAAATCGGGTGCGTCCAAGGCCGCCGTCAATCCCTATAGCCGCCCGCCCCAGCAGAGTCCCTATCAGGTTATATCGATCGATTAAAAATCTTTATAAATATGTAAACATTCAGCAGCCGCAGAAGGCCGAGCAACCCGAGCTGCCGCCGCGCGTGGCGGAACCAGTCACGACATCTCAGCCACTGTCCGTCAACGCATCCGGCAACTTCTACGGCCAGCCGAACCCGCTGTACTTTGGATGAACAGCCAAAGCTTGTTGAAGTCTCGTTTCCCCTGATATAATCGTCTAACGCATAGTACCCGGATAACAGCGTGTCAATTACCCCCATTCACAACCCGAGTGACCCCAAGATAAAGCAGCTTTATTCGTAGCCTGATCTCCCTATGAAGATCAGCCCACCGAAAGAAAGTGTAGGCAACGAGTCGGCAGATCATGGAGCCAAAAAGGGTTTGGAGAGAGAGGAGTCGAATCAGAAGGGGGAAATGGCGGCGGGGGGTTTCTTTGTCGTCCTTCCTCCGTCTCCTCCTCTTCGCTCCCTTTGCTCGACCCCTCAGCGAACTCGCGCCGCCCCTCCTTGATTAGCCATCATTTCAATCGAGAGGAGAAGTCGAACCGTATTTGATTGAACTTACCTTTCCCTTCCTTCTACACTACGGCCAGTTCTCCCCTCCAGCAATGTTCGTGTCACAAAAAGTCGCTGGCTCCAGAAGAAGAACAGCTTCTATCCTACTCATTGTGTTTGCGGCAGTTTTGTTAGGTAGGTTCCTTTCGCGGAGCTAGATACCCCATCGCAAATTCCAGGTGCTTTTATTGTTCTTAAATTCTTCGTAATTCCGGCGGAAACGATTCGGCGAGTCTCTGAGGTTTGTTGCGAGTCGAGAGATGCATCCACTCTGAGCCAATTGCAGCAATCTGTTCTTATCGAAGGCAGCCGATCGTTCGAGCTATGGAAAGACCCTAAATACACCTTGAAATTCACAGTAGGCATTGGTTCGGTCATAACCTTTATTTCCCATTCAGGTATGGCTTTATACGGTGTTGAATCCTGATGATGTTCTCACCGGAGCTCGACCGCATGTACAAAAGCGTGGCCCCTATTCCTACGACAAAATCATTCACAATGAGGTGCGTTCCGTTCTTGTATACAATTTGAAACATATATTCTCACAGATCAAATCCTCAGAAGGCGGTCGGTTAACGTTCAAACGGCGGACCCTCTATTATTTCAACAAAACCGATTCGTGTCAAAACTGCACGGAATCCGACTCTATGGTGGTTCCGAGCATTTTCTACCAGGTACGTCCTTGAAATTGCGGTGCTCGCTCATAAACCGATCTTGGAATCGGAAAGTAGGTTGATGTTAAGCGCGTCGCCAATGCACGTGAGCTTGTAATATTATCGCACCGGATGAGGGGGACGATGAAAGATTGTTCGTATAGCTGTCGCGCTCTCTTACTAGATGTTATGTATAGCTGGAATGCAAGGCGACACCTTAGATGGCCGAGGCTGCGCACAACAGAAAGGGAGAGTGCCGAATTCGCTGAACCCCTCTTCGCGCGTGCTTTTTTGTCCTGGCGCGCGTGCGTAAAACGTTGAACATCCTAATGTTCTAACTATCTATACTATCTCCAGACGAGCATGTCTCTCGCTAGGTAGTTTGTCGATTCTATAGTAGTGTGTACGCGCGTGCCAGCTTCGCATCATTGGCTCTCACGAGGAATTCGCACGAGTGACAACAAGAGGATCAAGCACCTCCCCATTGTCAACAGAGCATTTACCGAACACCACAACAAAACTTGTGATCGTGTGTCAGACTTCACTACATCGTGACGAACCATAATCTGAACACCGTCTTTCAGCTGAACGTGGAGAGTGCTTCCCGTCCGCGGACATCGGCAGCCGCTCGCGCCCTTCTCGCTCAATCTCCATTTCTCAATCTCACCGTTGCCGAGATCCTCTTTCAAGGCTACAATGATCCTTACCTCCACAAGGTGCGAACTGGTTCATGAAAGACATTTCATCTCGCAACTACGCACTCAAAAATCGGAAATCGTTAAACCAATGGGTGATTATAATCGGAAACCGTTAAACCAATGGGTGATTGACAACAACGGTTCAATTGGCGCCTGAAACCAGTTCACTCGAAAGTACTCATCGTATTTCTTGCAGTTCTGCAGCCTACCACTCCTTCAACTCGTGTGCGAAACGGTATTTGACATGCCCGACAAGTTCGGTCTGTTCGTCAATGTCAGTTTCGAGAACTTGAGTTATGAGAATTGATGTCTGGTAGATGAACGACACCTATGCCGAGGGAGAGTATACAATCCGGGACGGTTCCCTTGATATCTCCACAAGGGGAGATGTCATCACTTACAATGGACGCCCCGAGCTCAAGAAGGAGTGGTGGACTAGCGAAGAAGTTAGAATGAAAACAGGCTATAGAAAACTATCTGGAATTGTAGGCACGCCGAATCCGCGGAAGCGAAAGCACGATCTTCCATCCGTTCATAGCTCGCGGCGAGCTCCTGTGGACCCTCTCGCACTGGCTATGCAGGTTAGTTAGCAAAGTAAACAACATGAAATTAAAAAAAATACGTTATTCAGATCCATTCCTCTAACATATGTGGGAGAATCCATTGCTCACGGAGTCCCCTCCTACAGCTTCCAGATAGCGCCCGACGTCTTTGATTCATCTAAAGCAGGAATGGTAAGTTCACAAGGATACCCCAGGGAAATGGCAGGCGATTTCAGGAGGGATTCTGTCACCCCACGGAAAAGGAGATTTATCCCTCGCAGCGTAATTCCTCTCGTCATTGTTATCCGAAGGGCGTGATTCAGGGAGCTGCGTGTCGGCGAAGTAAGCTTTATGTATATTTTATTAATTACTGAGCTCTTGTAGACAGCCCTCCGATCGTCCTTTCCCTACCCAATTTTGCGCATGCATCTGAGGAAATTCAAAACGCCGTCGTGGGATTGGATACACCCAATGACGAGCGCGACCTGAGTGTCATTGACATTGAGCCAGTGAGTTTATTTGCGTAATTACAAGCAAATAAAACCAGCTACCTATTCTAAAATCGTTCGATGTGATGTTGTAGAACCTCGGTATTGTCATGCGTGCCCGTCGTCACATTCTAGTCAACTTCGAGTTCTGGGCCGGAACTGGGATCAAGCTACCGTGAGCAGTTATCGATTATTTTTTGTCTTCACTGCTGTTTGCGATCTGATCGTTATCGACTGATTGTTCAGTGCGTATCATGACACGATGAGTTCCGCTCTTATCCCGCTTGCCCTCGTTGCCGACGACGCTGATATTGATCCGGAGACGTTGAGCATGGTGAATTTAAAGTGTTTTTCATTACAACGTGAAATCTATTTCAGATCAACTCCGAACTAATAGTTCCTATGCGTATGGCTTCAATTTGTACAACAATTCTGCTGGTTCTTGCCATCATTTCTCTCGTCGCTACTGCGTTGATATTTATTCATCAGGTTCGCGGACATCTTCCTAACTCTCCTTGAACGCTTTGTTTAGTGTGGTTCTCGCAAAACGGGAAGCACAACAAGCTCGACCGTGCTACAATTCGAGCAATCATCTGAAGAGTCATCGACAAAAAATTCTAAAAAAGACTTCATCGAATGATCTCCGTAACGAATTCGTTTGCGTGGATAATATTTCAATTTACTATCAGCCGCAGCGTACAAGAATCACCAGCATGATAGGTGCTCCCGTATTTGTGTCATCTCGTGTATTCCCTTGCAATTTAGTGCTCATTGTCAGTCTTTCCGAACAAGAATATTTTGAGCGATAAAATAAGTTCATCACGTTTATTAGACATGCAACATGACATGGTTAGAATACAGGCAACAAAGTGAACAGCCGATTTCTCGGTCCGGACACAATCCAAAAGACAATTGATACAGATCAGTTTGGAAAACTGAAAATTCACAATGCATTCATTACAAAGATTGAAGACAAGCGAGCATCCGAAAATCTGAAGCGTGCAGCAAGCACATTTGCACAAGGTATGCAACAATAGAAAACTAGCATGAAAACATGATTGAAGAAATAATAACAATGCAGAAATTTTCAAGACGTGAAACTAAAAAACCATGAGTAGGAAACAAGAAAAAATCAAGCACGTAAACTACTTTGAATCTACTAGCTCGACATGCAATTTTACATTGAAAATAAAATTAGACTTTTGAAAAAAAAATGTTGGCATTTATGGGAGTTGCCAAAACGGGAAATTAGTCATGAATAATTCAAGCATAACAGCCAACTTAGAGGGCTAAGCACAAGCACTCACATTATGAAGCACGACTTCTTTCTTGACGGAAATATCGCGGCGCAGATCGACGAGTCGAATACCTGTAAAATCGCTGATGATTGATTTCACCTATAAAGTTCGAAAAAGAATGAACAATTTCTCATGGCAATAATATGGTGAGACCGTACCATCTTGACACCATAACTGGTGCGCGCCGAACATTCGATGTAGTCGGATGCCTTGATTAGCTTCGAGATTTTCACTGCCTCCTGACGGCTCACCATCGATCTGCAGATATGCATACAAGATAAAACTTTTAGAGCTTGCATGGTTCGAGAGAGAGTCCACAGCAAAAAAAAGCGTCAACTCACGGCATGGGATCGCCGGATTCGGAAATTTCGCGCAGGTCGCACTTCAGTCCCACGAGAATAACAGCGGCGCGCGGGCAATGGGCTCTCAGCTCCGGCATCCTGTAAATGGAAATGAATAATCTCTTCCAAGATATTTGGTCAATTCACGAGCAATGTGGACATTCTTTTGCATTAGCTGATTTCGAGGCTTATACGCTTGTGGTTTTTGGTATTCAGTGTTGCGCTTTTTAAAAAACCTTTTTTAACGAAATAATGGTGCTGAAACTTCCACATAGTGCGCTCAATGCTATAATATTGGCTGGATGATCGGGAACGGTAGCGGATAGCGGGACTTCGAAAGCCATAATTTGTCCAGGTAATATATTTCTTCCGTTGTTCGGCCGTGAATTTCACCGAGTTCCATGACCGGTATTCTGAACCTTTTAGGAAGGTACCCACAGTATAGCGGTCAAAGGAACATGCGTAGAAAGTACTGCCCTTAGAACCCCCAAGAGCACGAGCCAGGAAATAATATGTGCTCGGAGAAAGTAAATTCCAAACTCCATGTCGCATTACTTATGAATCAACTCAATAGTTAAATAGCAAAAGAAAATATGCCCTACCATTTCTTTTGGGCGTTCATGAAGGACGACGGCTCGGCAATGTTGTAGCCGAGGATGAAGACATCCGTTCCTTCGTACGAGAGGGGGCGTAGTCGATCGTACTCTTCTTGACCTGCATAAAACATTTCACGACGAAATCAAGAATTACAGTACGTAGGTACTCAAATTAAAACCTGATTAAATTCTAGGACGTTGATTGCAATTGTGAAACAAGTAAGATTCCCAATAATAAAAAGACTCAAATACCCGCAGTGTCCCAGATCTGGATCTTGACTTCCTCGTCGTTGACGCGCACTGTTGCCGAGTTGTCAAACACCTTGAAAGGAAGTTTATCTTGAATTTAATAAATATTCGTTGGTGGTTAACGATCGAAAGGAAACAAATAAAACTAAAAAAGTCATTGAAAACTCGCTTACCGTGGGCATGTAGTCTGCAGGGAATTCGCCGCCAGTGTAGCTAATGAGTAGACATGTCTTCCCTGAAATGAGCACATCACATAATATCAAAAGCGAATAAAAAAATAAATAGAAAAGGCGCAGAATAACCAGTACCGATCCCAACATCTCCGACGATTGTGCATTTGACGCGTGTCGGCGACCGTTCCCGGTGTCGGCGACCGTTCCCGGAACCGTCTCCTTCTGACAACGGCGGCCGTCCCCGGGACGGTCTCATTTTGACAACGGACGACGATTGTGCCTGGCCCATCAGTTCTGCTGGACGCTAAAATAGAATAACGGGCATAGGCCTGACACTAAAAATGTGTGAATCGTTTCTACACTACCGAATGCGAAAAGATGAAAATAATGCGCAAAAAGTTGAAAACACTGCGCAACAAGTTGGTTCAAAGATACAGTAATGAATACGATCGCGAAGTGAAATTCAAATAGTACCGTAATTATCCCGTGATCGCTAACTGAAATTCTGCTGAAAATCAGAATTTCTTCGAACTTTCCTGTATTACGAAAGTTGATGTCTACCGCAGTGTCCCGGACAACGGCCGGTTCCGTAGTCCGTTCTCGCATGGCACAAAATTAAGCCTTTCACCGTGCAATTTACAAATATTATCCAAGGTATTTTATTCAAAATGTAAAGCAGAAAAAGTGTCTTAAAATGACAGTTCATTAAACGTCAAACGAGACGGATTGTCTGGCTTCTCTCAGTCGTCTCGTTCTGGTCTCGAGATGAGTGGCGCCTCTCGTCTTCCTCCTCGCTTCATCGTCGGCCCCATTCTCTTCCCCGAGTCCGACGACGTCTCCGAGGTCGGCAGCCGAGTTTACTGTCCCTTTCCTTTATGCTACCATAATTGTGACATTTATCGAACACTCTTACGTACCCTGCATGCTCAGTGCTCCTAAACAAAATTAATCGAATGTTATTGTTCTCCTAAAGGGGGAATTGGAGAATAGCTGAAGATTTCCAGATCGTCTCCGAGTCCTCCTCCGAGGTCTTCGAGAATCGACTTCCCGAGTCGTCCAAGAAGAGGTATTGCCGAGAACTGGTGACATTCTAATCCCGAATGTAATGCCCTCTGGCAGTCAGATCATAATGATCAACCGGGAATTGGAGAATTAAAAGCCTGTTGGTTCTCGATAATAAACTGAATATCTTGGATCGATTAAAGTATATTATTTCAGAATCCGGAACAGTCACGAGAAGTCAGTGGCGACGTCGCAGGCCGTAGCCTCTCGAGCACAGAAGGCGACGGAGAAGGTGGAGAAGACTGCCAAGACATCAAAGATCAAAGATCAACTGCCCCAGTTGATGGAACGAAGCGCTGACGGGCAGAGAGGCGTTCGCGAGATTGAAGGAGCACTGACAGAGGATGAAAGAGCAAGGAACAATTCGATCGATGACATGGACGGGTGCGGTTCAAGACTTTTTTTGGGAACTCGTTGATCTTGGTTCCCATCCCACAGTAACCCTTCCCTTCACAGGCGACTGAATCGCGTGGAGACTCGCGGAGTCGCGGACACTGCCCGCGCATCCGCAGACATGAAGAAGTGCCGTCGGGCCACCATCGCCCTCGACGACATCGTCGACCTCGTCCACGCCGTCGAGCATCGGATCGAAGAGCTGGAGGTTTCATTTGATAATTAATAATATATCAAAAAATCAAAAAATCAATAAAAACAAAATTAATTTTTGCATAAAAGTATAAAATAATAAAATTAATTGGTTCAATATTTAGGCGCAGAAGGCTCGGTGCGCGGCTCGCGTTGCCAAGTTGGAAGCTCACCGCGAGAGTGCCTCCCAGCTGTGTGGCCAGTCTTTCTCGCAGTCTCTTTCCTCGGTAAATCTTCGATCGGGAAACGTCGTAGCGGGAGTCCCGGAGGGAATCGTCGCTGACGTGGACGAGAAGTTCCGCCAGCTGGAAGTCGAACTCGGACGACTCGGTGAGAAACGGACGGTTACGGTACCGTTATCTGCTAGCTTTTGCCCCGGACACAATTCGGAAGATCGGAATTTCCCATTGAACGAAGAGAGCATCGAAAAATGCACAGTGCGGACGGAATGTGAAAAAGATCCCCCAAACTCCATCACCCAGACGACCGGCCAATTCCTGCTTCCTGACCCTAACGATCGTCTCCTACAGTCCACAACCTCCGTCGATCATCGGCGCAACGCGGCTTGGCAACGACTCTTCTATCCCTCACGCAGCAGATCGCTCTCATCTTTCGGGCACACAAATCGTTGTTCGGTAAGAGGCTGATAACCGGAGTAGCGGCAAACAGAAGAACACTAAACGCAGTAACTGCTCAATAGAAGAAGCTGCTAACTGGAATAACGTTGAATATAAGGGTACTAAACGCAGCAACGAAATAATTCATTGCAGCACCCGTGCGCACTCCGGAAGTCTGTGAAGTTCTGTGGACGTCCGAGGAAGACCTGTCCTCCCTCCCCTGTATCATCGGGTAATCCCGTCCCCCCATCCCTCGATCACGGTATATAAGGACGGTAACTCCGCGGGGGCCGCCCAGTCTGCGCCTGCCACTCAAGTTCAGTACCCCCAGCGAGCATTCTGTCTTCTCCGCCCGTGGAAGTATTCTTTGTCATGTGTTTCTTACAGTAATCAAGTCTTACAGTAATCAAGCCCTCAGGTGCTCCGCGCACTCCTCACACTGCAACGTCCAGGTCCAAGAGTCCCGTCTCCCGTGCCAAGAACTTCCATTACGGTACAATCCCAATCCTTCGCGGTGGGACCAAGTATCGTTCAAGGCTCGGCTACTTCTCTGGACGACGAGATGAGAGAGTCGTGATCTTCTTCTACCGTATACAATTCAGACTTCCTCCCATTTTTCGGTGTTTTAAAGCTCAACGCTTAAACCTGACGTCGTCCCAGCTTCCTTACCGGAATAAAGTTTCGTGGAGTGAGCACATTGGTGGATTGTATATCACAAATGGTTAAATTTTCTCTACCATACACGGCATACACGATGTTGTTTCATGCCCAAACCTTTCCAATTTTCTGCTCTGAATATTATGCTACACTCCCAACTCACAATGCTAGTCCGACCAGTGGTGGGAGAGGTGCAAGACATGGTTTCAATTCCGAAATGTTTAGAAACCACGTTGCGCACTCATCTCTCAATTACAAAGCCAGTGCGACACAAACGCGCCGGGTTCCCGGCGCGAACCCCGGCCCGTTTGTGTCGCAACTGGTTCATAATTGGCCTATTTCCCGTAGAGTTCGGGGAACTCGTTTGGTATAAGAAAACAGTTTATGCTTTCTTTGCACGAAACTATGCCCGTTTCCTGTCAGATCAAGTTTACTGAATTTTTCAAAAGTTCAGGCCAACTTGCCAGTGAGAGGCTGACAAGCTCTTTTTTTCAACGATGAAGACTCCCGTATCCTGGTCGATCTGCAAAGTTAAGTTGCGGTGGGCTGGGCCAGTCTTT
>JACMIG010001009.1:3958-23952 GCA_014805385.1 Levipalatum texanum
CTACACCAACATTACATAAAATCTCTTTCGTTCCCCCCCCCCCCCCCCCCCCATCCTTTGCAATAGCCGTTCCGAACTTGTGTCCGTTAGCAGACAGTTGCGGAATTTTAGCTCACGGAACGGAAATTGCAAAGGTTGGGGGGGCGGGACAATAGCAAACTTGGCCCTTCAATAATTCCCCTTCCCACTCATTGCGTGCTTCCCTTGAGCAAGCTATAATAGAACGAAACCAATTCGTGCCACGCAGACGAAAGCTCGAACAATTCCAGAGAGGGGAAATGCATGTGAGAATCCTGGCCGTTCAGGATTCTCCTTCGCTAATCTTGGTCCAGGGACATTCTTTAAAAATTTTATTTCATACAAAATTTCAGCTTCGATACCCAGCGATGCGTTTTGAAATTTGCGTCGTGGGCCTACGACGGAACCAAGATCGACCTCGTGATCAGCCATGAAAATGGTGACTTTTGCATGAATGATAGAGAGCAGGCCCGGTGGAGGATGGTTGATAGAGCGAGAAGAGTAATGAAAAAAACTGCTTTACAGGAGACGTCAGCAATTACATGACGAGCACGGAGTGGGAGCTAATGATGATACGGTATGCTGGTTTTTCATCGTAATTAATTTAATCCTTTTTCATTGTGATTCCAAAGAGGCAGATAAAGTAAGGCTGAAAACCATTATTTTTCTTTCCAGCGCCGTCAAAGACGTCGTTGTCTATTCGTGCTGCCCCGAGCCGTATCCCTTCGTCGACGTCCACATCACCATGCTACGGAGGCCGATGTTTTATGTCAGTTTTCATGAAATATGATCGGCCTGAGGGAGGCAAGCCTTCGTAAAATATGTTTACCTGCGAATTTATTTGTGCATCTTCCTGATTTAGCTCCGCGAAATAGAATTACGAGATAATTACTGTGTCCTTGGTATTTAAAGAGCATCAATTAGCCTGCATAGAAAAACTCGATCCTAGACGCGGAACTGCGTGACAAATAGTTGTTTCCGACAAAGAGAACATCGTTCTCACGGGAATGCATGCATTATTGAGAGCATCGATTGTCTGAAGTATGCTTTTGTCTGTCTTCGAATTCTAGTTATCGAACGAGAATAGTTGGATCGGAACGCTTGCGAATTGTTAAAGGAGTAGGAGGAAGATTCCGGTCCGTAAAACAGCTGTGACCAAAATATGCTAAATGCAGACACAGGCGAAAGTGCACGTGCACTCTGCATTTTAGCATATTTAGGCCACAGCTCTTTTACGGACCGGAATCTTCCTCCTACTCCTTCTTTAAACGCGTTTGAAAAACTGCAATAATAACTCGAAAATAGAGCGGAACAGCTCCCTCAATTAATACCACGAGAAAATGAAACCTCCCTCACAATCAGGTCTTCAACCTCATCCTCCCCTGCATTCTCATCAGTGGCATTGCCCTTCTCGGATTCTACATGCCATCAGATTCAGGGGAGAAGGTCACTCTAGGTGAGTCATTTGGCATGGAGCCAAATAATCTTGGCATCATGCCAGGAATCACGTCCCTCCTCTCTACGACGGTGTTCCTGATGCTCGTGGCCGAGGGCATGCCACCGACGTCTGAAGCGCTCCCATTGATAGGTACGGTAGCTCTGAGCAGCGGTTCTATAGAGAAAGAGTACGGTAGTTTTGAGCAATAGAATTTCAATTCAGGAATCTACTACGGTGTAACGATCTTCATCGTATCGTTGGCGACAGCAATGACCGTATTTACGGTAAGATAAACGTTTATAGATAACAGAGCCAGAAACGAGAATCTGTAGTGATTTGATCACACAGGGAAAAAAACCGGAGAAACGAGCAACGCCGGTAGTGGAAAATTGTTGTGAGAAACCCGGCTTCCAGGATCCATCCTCAGGAGCCTTGGTCCTAAATCATTAGCCTGATACGGGCACACATTTACCTAAGCGAGCTGAACCGCGTTACTGCGGTTATCTTGTGGGACTAATAATCTAAACTAATTCAGCTCAACGTCCACCACTACGGCTATCACGGGAGTGCAGTGCCGCCGCGGTTACAGGTATCCTATTCCGATGATACTGTATTTAGTGGGCGAAACAATATTGTCGAGAACTACAGCGGCGCAAAATTTGTATTTATCAAGCCTCTTCTGTTCAGAGCAGCATTCGTGAGATACAGATTCGCAGCCATGTGGTTCCCGGCAATAAATAATGATCGGTGCTGAAATTAACCTCAATCCTCTCACTGTCAGGCCTTCGCCTTCAATTACCTCGCCCGATTTCTCCTCCTCAAGCTGCCGCCCTATCATTCGATCAATGCGCACGTTCGCTACCTTTATGATGTGAGTGGTTTTATTTGAAAAAATCTAAATTTGGATATATTTGGGAAAACAAATGAAAAAATCTCGAAAAAATCAGTGATATTTTCAGCAAATTTGTAAAAATTAATTAAAGTGTTTTTTTATTTTACGCCGAGAAAAGACGTGATTTTTTGTAATTTTAATTTATTTATTTATTAAATCCTCCTTCCAGAAAGAGCATCCCAACGATGCGCCTGGGCGGTCTCTTCTGAATGCCCTGACGGCAGCCGCGAATGCAGCCGCAGTAAAAGCCCCCTTTCTGAAGACCAAGGAGCAAACGAGGAGAGCAGCCAATGGCAGCGCCAAGATTGGACCGAGGAAGATGGTATCTTTTTGAAAACTCCTAAAATTATGACTCTAAATTATAATTCTTTTGCAAACGCCTAAATCATATTCATTTCAGTCTAATAACGGGATAAATTTCAGGAATTTTATAAATTAAATTCTAGAAAAAAGGTATTTCAGCGTTATCGCTACACCGGCTTCTTCCCTCCGAACTGGGTTATTACGCTAGAAATTATGTGCTCTCCAAATGCTTAATAAATATTGTCGAGAGCCACGGCTTCATTTTTCACAGTAAAAACTGAAGGCTTTTTGGTTCTCGACAATATTTCGCTGCCTTACTAACGCTTTTCCGCAATTTATACCGCTTACTTACAACAGTAGAGCTTCAGTGTACATTTTTGCATTTATCGCTTGCGAGCTGATAATGCGCAAATTTTGCCTTATAAATAGGCCATATTTTCATAAATTCCTTTTTGCAGGTAAAGTTCTCCCGGTGTGATGGAGAGGACAGTGGAGAACTGGCGGGAGTCGAAGAGGCCGAGTCTGTGCTCGATGCATCGGAGGACGTCCTCCTGCCCTTCATCGATGTAGGTCCCCGATTTTTTGTAAATTTTTTTATTAATATTAATATATTTCAAGGTCTATTTCAAGGCTTTTTATTAATATATTTAAAGGTCCCCGTGCACCACCACACCCGTCCCTGCTCCGATGTCCCATCCATATCTACAGTGAGCGGTAACGGAATTCACGACCCAAGTCTCCACGATCCTTCCCTTCTCCACCACTCCAACCACTGCCCCTCCGCCTCGCCACCCAATGGATGCCCTACGGTATTTAGCCGGATTTCGACTAAATTTTGGTTTTCGACAATATTTCAGTTCTCATTTTTTTCTAATTCTAATCTAATCAAGTTTGGTTCTCGACAATAATCCAAAGGCCAGATTTTTTAATTCTCGTGTGTACAGAGTGGTAAAAGAAAGGAAAAGTATACAAGGAAAACAGTACCTGAATTTATGCAAATTTAAAATATCAGCATAATTATCTTCTTCAAGGTCCCAGAAGACGTCTTCGAATCCGAGTTCCTGCACGTCCTTCAATCCGTGCACTCCACTATAGAAATGAACGAGATGAGGCAGGCGGAAAGGGACAGAAGAGATGCAACGAAGTTGGAGTGGGAGCAGGTTAAAACAATTTCAAAACATTTTTAAAAACATGTTTAAAAACGCAAAAAAATCAAGGTAAATTAGCATTAGTTCTCGCACGCACCGCAGCGATGAAAAGTTTTTAAATTTTCTATAAAAATAAAGTAATTTAATCATTATTAAAGAAAGTTCGTGATAAATCACAAAATTGCAATTTTAAAAACCTCGAAAATATTTGCAGGTCGCTATGGTGCTCGACCGCTTCCTCCTGCTCGTGTTTGTCGTGGCGACGAGTTCGATTACATTCGTCATTCTCTATCAGAGACAGCTCGGGATCTTCGAGTAGACCGCATTCCGGGGGATAGAACACCGATGTTTAGTAAACGTCGTCGAATGGTAAATCAGCCTATTTCACGGATGCAATTATTCCCAGCGAGTTCATATTTTGCAATCGATATCTGTGTGTTATGGAGTCCATTATTAGCTTTCACTAATTTTCTGTGATAGTTTTTGATGTGCGAATAAATCATCCAGGACTGTATAAGTCCCATGCCCGGACCAATGACGGCCTGCGCGCGCTTTTGATATGCTTCTGCCTGCCCCGTTTCATGCCCCGTGTGATTCAATAGGCCATGAAATGGGGTTAAAAGATTTAAATCTAGAATAGGATGCACTAACGGCATTGGTATTGTCCGTGCGTAGGAATTAGAGAACTTCGGGTTCCCGACAATATATTTGTTCTTGAGGGCATAATGCATAATCATAATTCACTCCGTATCTTGTCTCCATTTGTAGATTTTAGTCCAAAAATAAGGAGCGGATCCAACATCGTCGTGTAGTAAACGTCGCCGTGTCGAAATTGCTGAAAATTACGGTAATTGTCATCAGGCGACGTTTACTACACCTCGATGCTAATCATATTTTTCACTCTTCCGGTGCCCGCTTCGCTTTCACTGCTTCGAATATCGTTTAACTTCGGGTATGCAAAATTTGTATAAAGTATTTTCCAATCCAAATTACCATTATGGCCACGTATTATTGACCGCGAGATTTCCATGTCGAAGAAAGGGGAGCGATTGTCAATTGTCTCACTTTCCTTTCCTTCCAATGAGGCTGCCTGCCTTCTCCTCTTCTCTCCTTTTTATTCTTCTCGCCGTCTCCACTTCCATCGCCAAGGCCGGTAAGTGACTTTGTATTATCGAGCACCAAATGCGGCTTTTGATCTAACGTCGTTTTATTACCAATTTGGCGACAATAGTAGATAATTTCCAACTCATTGTTAAGAACCTATTGGGTAAAAAAAACAATTACTACTATAAGGACATTTCAGAAATCCGTTGCGTCGTCGCGAACACTCTCATTGTATCGTGTCCGTCAACGATATTATTTATTGATTCTACGATTATTGATTTCATTTTAAATAAATTCATTTCAGCCGAATCCAAGTCCGCCGAATGGGCAAACATCAAAAATGCAGCAGTTACGAATGCTACGGATTTTCTTCAAGAATTCGAGCCGCATGAGCGCGTGGCGGCCGTCCGCTGGGTGCGCGCTTTCTTCGTCTCGTCTATTTCGCGGATTCGGATTTCAGGGCGAAAAATGCCGGTTTACGGAAGTTTTCACGGGGCGCGAAGGGCGGAAGGTGCTATCGTACCTCGGTACTGAGCGCATGCCATTCTTCGATGAATTGGAGGTAGATAATTGCACAGTATTTACCGTCGCAATGGATTTGGCTACGTGCCAAATACTACCGTAATCGAACAATCAAAAACACGATTCCATTCGGGACCAAAATGAAATTTATTTCAGTCGAATCGATCCCAAGTGGCCAAATATCGCGACGCCTTTCATGAAATGGAACAAAATGGTATGTAAACAAGTATCGTCGGCAGAAGAAACGATCCGGAAAATGTGACACAAAAGTATTGTCTTACGCCAAAGAGCTTCTAAATAACTTATCGATCGGGATGAAAAATTTTAGCCTCCTATATCTTTGCGCCCTCAAGGAGATTGTTTCTATATTTTACGGGTAATTAGAAGTTCTGTGGTAATAACCAATTTGCTATGAACGAATTTAATCCGGATCGGTTTTTTTCTACCATAAATAAATCGATCAATAATGAATATAAATCAATACTCAGGATTCCGCAATGGGAGCCTCCTCATGGAGGATTTATCGTTGTTTCGACTGTGGAAGAGTTCACCCCTTTTCAAGACTCCGAATGGAACGAATCTAGAGCTTCATCCTCGCTGTAAAAACAAGCTCAACAGCAGATGCACAGTAAGGAAAAAGCCCCCTCTCGAAAACATAGTTTTTTAGTACATAGGCGTGCGATACGGAAACCAGGCCGTAAACGCTACAGAGATTGCTTGCACCATCTCCAGCACGCGGAGCATCTACTACCGCACGGAGGCGCCGTTTTACGTGAGTTTATCATTTACTTAAATTTTTAATATTATTTAAAATTGATAAAATGCGTAATCTTTTTTCTATTTTTTATGATGAGCATGAAAAAATATTTATGTATTTTTTTAAATATCATTAATTCCAGCTCATTTCGTGTTCCACGAGCGTTACGGATCGAACGGCCGACCTCATGGCATCCGTCCGTTTCGGGTTCGAGACTATTCTAGAGGAAATGCACGACCGCGCCATGGAGGGAAGCAAGCGGGCGCGATTCGAGCGAGTATGCACTCACAGTACCGGCCAAAAACCTATGAACTTTTGGTTTTCGAGGCGTAACTTCTCTCCAAACCAATATTTGGGGCTGAAATTTTTACTGTATATTACTGGCACTATATAAAACCGGAAAATATACCATAATTTATCACACCACAAGCAAACCAATTTTCAAAAATTTTATCAAAATCATGAAATCGACGAAAAATCAAAAATCATTTTCCACTGCCATAACCGGAGTCAACAACATGGAATCAAGCTATAAAACACTTTTCTTAATTGTGGCATGTCATAGCTTCGTCGTGAAGCCCTTGGAGCCGATCAAGGCTTGACACCGCCTGCTCATTCTTTCGATCAGTGCATCGATCGTCGTCAACGGGATCGTCCTCCCCCTCCTTCAATTGAGCCTTGTTCTTTGCATGTCGACCCACCAGACGCCGCCCTATCTCTTCCCAAAACGTCTCGATGTTTTTCAGGTCGAGTTACCGGTTGGGCCGGTCAAGGAGGGTCCACGGCGGCGGGCTATCCAGTTCGTCACATTCTTAGATCGACGTTTGGGCTTGGATATCTGGCCGGAAAATGAACGCCAGGTCCATGGAACGATGAGCACAGGGTCGCATGATGTTCTCCCAGATTCCCTAATACTTGAATCGGTCCGTGATGTAGTCGATGGTCCCATTCCCTGGGCAGAGAAACAGCCCTCACACCATGAATGATCCTCCTCCATGTTTCATGGCAGGAAACTGGTACTTCGGGTCGAATCGGGCGCCAGCAGGACTCCAAATCCACATAAGCGTAAAATGAACGCACAGTGCATCCGATTCGACCCGAAGTACCAGTTTCCGACCGTGTAGCATGGAGGAGGATCATGTATGGTGTGAGGGCTGCTTCTCAGCCCAGGAAATGGGACCGCTCGTCCGCATCGACTATATCACGGACCGATTTAAGTTTCAGGAAATCTTGGAGAACATCCTGCGACCATGTTCTCTTCGTTCCATGGACCTGGCGTTCATTTTCCGGCCAGATATCCGAGCCTAAACGTCGATCAAAGCATGTAACGGACTGGTTCGCCAGCCGCCGTGGACCCTCCTTGACCGGCCCAACCAGTCACTCGACCTGAAAAACTCCGAGGCGTTGTGGGAAGATCTGGGGCGGCGTTTGGTGGGTCGACATGCAAAGAACAAGGCCCAATTGGAGGAAGGGAGGAGGACGATCCAGTTGACGACGATCGATGCGCTTATCGACAGAATGCGCCGCCGGTTTCAGGCCGTGATCGGCTCCAAGTTCTTCACGACGAAGCTATGACATGCCACAATCAAGAAAAGTACTTTGTAGCTTGAATGCATGTTGTTGACTCCGGTTATGGCAGTGGAAAACGATTTTTGATTTTTCTTCGATTTCATGATTTTGATAAGAAAATTTTTGAAAATTGGTTTGCTTGTGGTGTGATAAATTATGGTATATTTTCCGGTTTTATATAGTACCAGTAATATTCAGTAAAAATTTCAGCCCCCAATATTGGTTTGGAAAGAAGTTACGCCTAGAAAACCAAAAGTTCATAGGTTTTTGGCCGGTACTGTATGATGTTTATCGGGGGTATTACTTGCTGTCTTTAGCGCCATATAAACACTTACGGAATTGCAAGCATACATTTGCGATGTTTAGTGTCATCTACCGTATTTAAAATCATCAAAAATTTTCTCCTTTAGAACACTTCAACTCGATTTCAGAGTTACGTCGTTTAGAGGCTAAGGAGAGCAGTAAATAACGGAACCATTTACAGCCTCACGTCCACTTTCGTTACGAGGACGCTGTGTCGGCGGCAAAGCTGACGATTGAGGAAATTGAGAAATACGGAAAGGAAAAGGAAGGAGACTTGAGCCTTCTGGCCAAGGTAGGAAAATAATCGATACTCTTTCTTTGATCTAGCCCAGAATTTATGGTTAATTCCTTTTCTTTCTGATTGTTGGTCTATATTATCTGATCTTTGATCTCCTTCAGACGTGGCCGGAGACGGTCATTCCCCTTGTGCGCCTGCGTCTCATTTCCGACGAGCGCGTCCACTCTGCGGAGCGGCCGAAATTTGAGCAGACGGGCCAGGTGAGTGCGGGCGACGTTTACACCCACCGCGGAAATTACCAAATATCGTCGACACGCTGAACGCACTCTCTAAGGTCATTCTGGGCGCGGCGTGCGTCGCGTACCTCTTCCTCTACTTCTCGCTCGACCACCTCTCGTCGTACCTCCGGAGCATCCTACTTTAAAGTAACGGCGACGTTTACTACACCACGAGAAATGGTGTAGGAAACGTCGGCGCATTGCAATTTGGCGACGTTTACTACACCACACCCTTTCTATTTTTCCAGATTCGCATCGCCTTCAATCACGAGACGATGATTGATGCCGCAATATAATCCTTCTCATCAGTTGTCGAGCGGCATCGATAAAAAATTGTTATGATAAATGTGAAGCTTCGCTTTATTGGAACAACGGAAAACGATCAATTGACATGTTCGAACAAGGCAGGATGGGCTCATCACGAGAAAGATAATAATTCAACTTGTAGCAATCGAAAACAACTTACGCTGATATCATGCACGAGAATCTTTTTGCACCGTTTTTATAACAATTCATTACAACACTAGTACCTATGTACAGACATTATTTCGAAGGAGAAGGAAAACAAGCTGTATAAAAACAACAATTTTAATTCTCCATTTCCTCTTCAGTCGAGTCCTCGCTACTGGACTCCGAGGATTGGTCCCCATCCTCCTCTTCCTCATCACCGTCCCCATTCTTTTCACCCTCTCCCTGTTCACCTCCTTCTGCTGTCCCTTGGCTGCTCGTCTCGCTTTCCATGTCTTCATCATTTGGCTCCTCTCTCTCCTCTTCTCTCAGCACGATCCGCCGCATTGCCACGACGGCTTCAAGGTAATCTTATAATTTATAGTATTGATTACGTTGTTGGGATATGATTTTTTTTAACTTGTCGCGTAAAAAACAACGCGGGGAGTGTTCATCATTTCGTGTATTATCGGGCACCCGAAAAAATCATCGGGTTGAGAGACCGCGGAAGCGTGCCGTGAGGGGATATCAGCTGATCTACAGCTCGGTATCGACTAGGGCTTTCCTTCGTATCGATTTTTGCCGCGACGTTTAACAATTAGGTTCTGTTACAAGATAAATAAGGATCAGTTGCGAGATGCGAAATACTGGGGACATCGTAAAAGACCCGCAATCTAGACAAATAAGTCTGTTAATCTCACCATCGTGCTTCGAAGCCGACGTCTTGAGGTGGAGCTTCGCGGATACCTTCTTCAGTCGCCGTTCAAACGTCGAGACCAGCTCTTGACGCTCCCGATCGTTAGTGGGACTCGTGATGATGATCCTGAATTCGCACATATAGCGGGGGTTTAAATATAAAGGTCGGTGTAGAAAACTTCCCCCTGCCCGTAAAGTGCGCTTATACACGCAAGAAGTGCACTTTGCAGATGGGGGAAGTTTACTACACCACACTGTTTATTTGAACCCCCCTTATATTTCGAGAGTTATGAATCTCACTGCAAATTGTATGAATGGAATGCATTTTTGTTATATTTCAATAATTAAATACAATCACATTAAAATAAATATTTTGTTATGCTCCGTCGAATTTCGCGATTCATAGAAAAATGTAACTTAAAAATATGTAATATTAACTTCTTATTCCTCACCAAGCGGCCTCCATTATTCCGGCAACATTGCGAGTGTTGCCTCGTTCGCGGAGGACTTCGAATAGGGCAGCTCCGATCGCTTCCTGTAATCATGCCCGTTAATTAGGCGTAAAAGCATGCGTTTCCGTGAAATTAGTCGTAAATGTGGCGGGCGAAATTGAATAAATCGCGCACCTGCGTGTAGGTATCGTGCAGTTCGAACACGAGTCGGGAGCGAATGGAAGACCAGGTCTGCCGATCTCCCTGTTGCCGGCAGATCTCTTCGGTCTCGTAGATCTGAAGGCCGTGTTGTGGTATTGTAAATGTCGTCGTACATTTGGTGTAGTAAACATCGTCATAAAACGCACCGCAACGCCGGCATTGCACGTCCCGTTGGCGAAGCGGTTGAGGATCTCCACTGACTCGTCGGGCCAGATCGGGTAGGCGGCAGTGAAGGAACGGAAGAACGTCCTCCCTTCCGTCGGCTTGTCCGAGCGAGACTGATTGAGATTGATTTATCGAAAATTGATCGATAATTAAATGTAGTGATTGATATTTATTGATTGTATTCAGAACCAGAACACTTCTTATAACGTCTATTTCGCGTTAAACTGATTCCTCGTCTCTTCTCTGATGTCGCAGAAAGAAACGTTCAAAATCTGACCAAAAATTCAAGTTATTCTTGCAGTTTCGTTAGTGTCAGTTGATAGTCAGTTAGCCATCTACTGACATTGATGAAATTGCAAGAATAACTCGAATTTTTCTGGCGAGAAAATTATAGAACGTTCATACCAGCATGGCCCTGAGGACGGCCTCGAAGTTATCCTGGCGCAGAATGGCCATGTTGTACATGAACACGAGCGGATCCTTCAGCACGATGTGCCACTTGTTTTGAAGCTGAAGAATGTAGTCAACGACTAATAGTTCAATTTTAATTTTCAACATTTTTTCAACTTAAAACTCGCACCATCTTCAGGCAAGCGCATCTCGTCACTTTCCCGCTGCGAGTAGATCTGGGCCATCTCGAACTGGAAAAGGCTGCGCAGGAAGTGGAGCTGAAAATATAATGCAAAAAAATCGTTCGGTAAAATATTCCAAAAATGGAAAATCGCACTTGTAAGAGTCCTTGATTCGAACCTTTTTGTGCAGTGGCTGCTTGCGGATGTTGATGCAGGCCCGCCGGGGACTGTCGTAGTCCCTCGCGTCCTCCACGACGATGGCTTGGAACTGAGGAGAATAGTATCGATTGGAGGTGGGCCAGTGAGAATTTTAGTTCCTTTTGCATAATATTTCGATTTTTTTCGCCGAAAATTGTAACACGTTATTAGCTTTCGAAGCTGCATGATTTATCGTCCCCTTTAGTCACACATGAGTCAACGATGTTCTAGGAATTTTCGGGATAATACCTTTATGACGTCGTCGACGAAGATGTTTTTGTCACGCTTCTCCACAGCTTTCTTCATGGCAACCACGCGATTGGCGCCATCGAGCACGGCGTATCTGTAAAATAATCGCTTGAAAACCTAATTGGTCCGGAATCGATTTATAGTTGTGTTGTTTTGCAAATCCTTCCTAATAATAATGTTGATTACTGCGTGTTTTATTTATGAATCCATAGTGCTGATCCCAATGATTTCTTTATCAAACATGTGAATCAAATCAATGTTGCGTATAAGAAAGAAACCTGGTTTACAAAACAACACCCAACCTCGGTCCCTCCTTTGGATCGGGGATCGGCATGACAACGATGTCGTCCGCCGTCAGATCGCAGCACTCGGTGTGGAATGCGTCCAGGAAGTCTGCAAATATTGATTGCTGCCTATTTCATCATTTCTCATTCGCCTACTTCCGTCGTTTGGCACCTTCTCCACGTGATAAAAGTGTGAATCAATGTTTACTATCGTGAAAGTTCAGACGCTGCTCTCTTCATTGAACTGCCATGACCGGTCAGAGACAATGGGGATTCACTCGTAAGTGCGATGCTCGGAACCACCACCGCAATAGGCATGGTAACTATGTACGCACGAAAGGTATTCTACAACTGTTTCGGTGTGACAGTAGCAGAGCGGCGAAATTTTCGCCGTCAATTTCGGGGGGCCGATTCAGAGATTAATTTAGAATTTAAAATAATAACCTGCGACGCACTGCCGATCGGATGTGCTCACGAAGAGCTCGCTGATGCCGACTTCGATGTTCGAGGTAGGAGGCGGGGAACTGGATGGCGGGGGAAGGGCACTGCAAACATCAGGATTTGAACACCCGACTCAATTTCCAGTAGCGGAGTGCGCTACCACTTAGCTACAGGGACACTACGGGATGATGTGTTGTTACGTTTTTTGAGCGATAGAACCATAAATATGTTTCATTCGAGATAAAATCAATTTAATTTGATTTATGCTATTTTTTAAACTCGGAGAGGATACTCACGGGGAAGCCTCGCGCGACGACACCTCGGACTTGATAGCCCTGCAAAGATCGGGAATTGAACACCCAACTCAATTACCACTATTGCGGCGTTTTTTAGAACCACAAATTTGTTTTCATAGATAAAATCAATGTTATTGATTTATGTTAGTTTCTAAACTTATTGTTAGACACTAGCAATGAGCGAGTCACCCCTCCCTTCCCCTCTCTCCCTCTGATTCAGCCAAGATTGCCATCGGTCAATGCAGGGGCAGCGTGTGACAGAGATTGTGAAAGATAGCTGCTCTTTGGGTAGGCAAAAAGAGAGACCCCTGGCTGGCGGCACTGGACCAAGGTCAGTCTCTCGTTGCTCCCCTGCCTGTCCCCTGCTGTGGTGAACACACTGTTTACAATCACCGCCTTTGTTCCTGAGCCTTTGAGACCTGGCTGTAAACCCATGCAGTAATATTTACTATTACTACAGGGGATAGTTCCGACCTTTCTGGCGCTATTCATTCGGTTTTAAATCATTTACAAACTCAATACGTACCTGATCTCTTTATCTGACTATTTCGTTGGCCCACGGCTCCCACATCGGGTCCATGTTCAGTGTGTGAGCGATTGATCTGCAATATATGCCTTTCTATTGCCAATTTTTGCAAAAAATGTTGTATTATTCGTTTTAAACCTGAAAAAACGCGTTCAAAAATGCACACTTATCGCCTACTGAACTGACTTGAATACGGTACTTGGCACCAAGCCAAACTATTTTTCCGTTCCGCTAATCGTCGAAATTGCGTCGGGCCGCTAAATAATTCGCCGGGAGATTCCGCAGTTTGAATTTCGATTTTGATATTTTGAGAATTTTCAACGATTTCTATCGATTTGTCCTTTTTTTGCTCGCTGGCCAAAGTCATCGGTTCCATTTCCAGAGCTTAGTGTCTCTGCGGTACTTCTAATTGTATTACACAGCGCTTATAATTCAGGTCTAATTCTATTGCTTTTTTTCTGCGCCAATCTTCGTGCTGGTGTCGAGTCCCTTATTAGGTACGCGATTGGGTGCATGGATTGCTTAGTCCTGCTGCCTCGGCGCCTCTGATTAGCCGCAGTTAGACGGGGAGCGAGGGGGTGGATCGTGTTCTCTCGCCGTTTTTGCCCCCGCATCCCACGCCCCCGGGAGAAGGAGGAATGAATGATGCTCTCTCTCTGTGTCCTGTTCTTCTTTCTTCTCTCGCAGACTCGAAGCCCCCTGCTAATGGCGGGGGTGCTCTATTCATTCGAAAACTATTTGATCTTTCGATCTGTTCAGAACATTGTTTGGCCGAATGATTAATCTAGGAAAGCCCTCGTGTTTGCCCTTCACACGGCGTTCTCAGCCCTATTCCATCGCTGTCTCACCGTCTCGTTCTCTTATTTCCCGTGGTCTCTAGTCGGCATTGATAACACGACTAGAAGGTCGGAGCGGCATCGATTCAAAGTCGTGTTCTTCTCAAGGTGTCTGAGTAATTGGGACGGTTTCCCCATCTGGAGCGGCTTCGGCGGCCAGTAAAGGGCATCGATCGGGGCCGACTCGATTAGTGGGGCCGATTCATGAAGAAAACGGGGGATGGCACCGGGGCAGGAGAAGAAGGAGAGGGCCGACGCTCCTCGTTGAGCCGACTCGTTGCCTACTGTGGACTTCCTCCCAAGGTTCCTATTTCTGATTGCATTTTTTCCATCATTTTACGTCCTTCTATGCTTTCTAAGTTCCCTTTTCCTACAGTTTTTCACATTTTCCTCTGCTTGTTGGTAGTTCGCTCACATGGGGAATAATTCACTTCGCTTCTACTCCATCTATCGCGCTGACTAATATCTGTCTTTCGCGATTTTCTAATACTGTGTATTTCCTGCACTTTATTTATTTCAATTTCAAATAATATATTTATTGATTTATTGAAATAATTTAATAATACTGTTTTCCGGCGCCACCGTCGATGGAGATCGCGGCCGGACTGCTGGACGGCAGTCGGAGTCGCGGAGGCAGCTCGGCGGGCCCGCCCGGAGTAGCCCATCGCGATGGCCCCATCGTCCTCGGCTCCCTTCCGCACAAGGACATCACCATGACAGAGGTAATTCTATATTCTGAAATGAATAAGAAAAGCTTTAAATTTATAATAATGTTAAAATTTAAATATTCAGCCCCGTCTTGTGTTTGGGCGGCTTAAATAATATTAGCTCTTCTTTCTTTTATATCTTTTTCTCTCCTAGGAGGTCACGCATCACATCACCGGTGTCAAGGGCCATACGAAACTCAAGCTGCACGGAGTACCACTGTGGGTTACAAAATAAATATAGATTATCGATTTTTTTAGCTATAAATAAATCTAAAATTCCTTTCTGTCAGCTTCGTCATTGCCGTTTTGGACTACGTGAAGACTCAGCCGATCCTCGGCATGTTCCGACTCGCCGGCAACGCCGCCCGCCTCAGCAACAATAGCGTAAGTAAATAGTAATGTTCATTTTTAGTCAATAATTATTCATTGAAATTATAATAGCAATAGTGCAGTCACGATTATTACATACTTCTGGAACATCCCTTGAGCAACAATTTGATCGCGAGCTCTATATTTTTGCTGTATTTTTAATCGAGTCGACGAAATGTTCCAGGAAATATACCGCGGTGATGTTCCATTCCCGGATGACTGGACTGTGATCGATCGGTGCTCTGCTCTGAAGAGGTTTGCCTTTTTTTAAAAATTTTATTGGGCGAATGCCTTCCATTGTGGCTAACGCAACGGGCCGATATTTCCAACATTAGTTTGGACATGATCCACCTGGATTACAGATGCTGTAGCTAATCATTAGGACCCCTCCTCATATGATGAAGTTTGGGAGATTAAAACGACTTCCAATGGGCAATCGATTCTTGGGTCTCCCGATTTTGTTTGTTCCCAGTGGTCGGTTGCCCTGTTCCCATTCCCAGTGTTGTGTTGTCTGTTTTGGCGCGGGTTTTCTCCCTCTCCCCTCCCTTCCTCTTGATTCGTCATCACCCCCTGGCATTTTCGACACTGAGGAACGGTGCTTCCTTGTTAGCATGGAGAATGAACGGGGATATTTGGGTGGACTAGAATCGACAATATAAAATCATTGATAGTGTATGGGAATGAGGTGGCACAGAAATGCCGGTCAGATATTGCTTCGTCATGATAATTAACAATAAAATATGTAGTTGCTGACTCGAGATCACCTGGTTATCGTTCTATGCAACTTGATATATTGTGCGATGGGAAATTGTGCTTAAAATCTACGAATGATTTGGATTAACATCCGCACTCAATCGAACAATACAATTTTTTTAAAAGGTTGAATTGAAATTTAATTCATTAAATTTCTTTTCCAGATTCCTCCTCCGCCTCGACCGACCGCTGATCTCACAGTCGACCGCGGATCGACTCATCGCCCTTAGTATCTTCACTCGGGAAAGCGGAGAGATTAGTTGCTCGGTACGTGGCTGTGATTAGACTGGTTTTCTATACCGTTACAATATTATTTGTTGTTTATTTATCCATGCTTTTACCGAACGGCCTCTTTCAAATCAAATCAGACTAGAATTTTTTTAAAATCTTGCTCCATGTGTGTCTTTGATTGCTGGCGGGAAACGTATTATGTTCAGAACGCGCGGCAGAAGTTTGACGATGCTTTCGAGCCGGACGAGGGAAGGAAGGAGAAGAAGCGACCCATGGAGTCGTACCAGATCGGAACGCTGGCATTCGTGATGCGGAGGCTCAAGGACGTCGGTTTTTTTATTACAGAAGAGCACCGTCACTTAATATTTTTTAAACCTATATGTCTTACAGTGATTCTGCTTGATTGTCATTGAAAGTTTTTAACTAAAAGGGAAGCGACCTATTGATGCGAGGTTACCGCTTCTCTAATGACAGTCGTGTGTTGCAACAATCCGGCTGGATTCTGTCAGCGTGGAAAATAATTTATCCTAAAGAGATAGCGTTACAGTATTGATGCGTGATTACTGCCTCTCTAATGTGAATTATGTGCTGCAATAATCCGACTGGATTTTTTTTATTGTAACGAAGAAAAATTGTCATTCCATTAGGTGCCATAAAATGCAAGAAATAGCAAATCAATCAATATTCGTTTACAGATCGCGGCTCTCGAGGATATTACGCAGATGGGATCGGATAATCTGGGGAAGACGATAGGGATCTGCCTCTTCCCCCAGGACCGTGTCGAGATTCGCAAGCACAAGGACAAGGGGCGCAAGGTGAGCAGTACATTTTTACCTTTTTTGTGCCTGGTGGTGGAATACTGAACATTCGTTACTTTCACCGACATATTTACGAATTGCTACGGCGAGTAGCCGGGTAGACGCGTTTGAAGTTCGATCTTTGAAATGATTGTAATGCATACTTTGGTGGAAATTCACTTGCCAATCCCCTCACAATAAGTGTAAACCCCTCCTGCAATGTGAAGCACAATTGGAAGAAGGGGGGTGGGGGCTTGAAAGCCCATCTTCGCTCATTTCTGCGGACATCGCGGGAATTCAAACGTGAGAATATTTTCGAAAAATTTCAGTCCGTGAGCAAGGCCTCGTCCTACCCTGCATCTGCCTCCGCTCCCCTCATCAACCCCCAGGAGGCCATCGATGCCGTTGCTGCCAAGACGCGCGCATTCAAAATGCTCCTCTTCCACGCCGAGTGGATCGGTAGGGTTACGGTATCGGATGGGACGTGGACTAGTTTGGGATAAGAAAATGGGGATCTTTTCATGGAAAATGGGGATCTTTTCATGACCAGGAAACGAAAACCGCTCTGGATTTCCACCATCTCTTTGCAGGCGCGACGCTCGACTGCTACCTTTCGTCCGACAGGGACAGGTACTGTATTTTGTTGCTCCAGTCTGACACAATGTACTCTGAAGTGACACATCGTGGCCGAATTTGTCCTAACGTATACTTTCTTACAGTGTTGGCCGCGTGTCGCAGGGTCGCTCGGTGTCGGCTCGTCCTGCTTCGTCCCGCCCCACCGTCCAGGGCTTCTTCGAGGGAATGGCGACGGGAGCGAGTGCCACGACGCCCCTCACGGACTTTATCACGCGCAAGGTGGGTTATTTTCGAGGCGTAAGTACAATTCAATTGGGAAATCAGTATTGAGTGTGTAGATAGGTGGGAGGTGAGACTTGGTTTCACCGGGCTTCATATATACAATCCGAATTTTTCACGCTCCAGATGAGAAGGGTGATCTGAAATTCTTTGCAGCATTGTTGTTGCACATCTTATAAAGTAGCTAGGTGGGAGGGTAGGCATTGTTTCACCGGGTTCCTCGCAATCAGTTGGAGAATTCACATTTTCGACCGAACATGAGTCGTTTTTGAATGGTTTTAAATCTTTGACTTAAAAGAGAAACCAATATTGGTATGCCAAGCATTCGTTGTATAATTCAGTTCTAGTGTTTACTTCAATTCACGAGGTCCTTCGAAAGGGAGTGTGTACATTTTCTTCTGAATGATCAACGCTAAAGACCCTGGTCGATCTCATTAGCACACATGATCCGGGGTGTCTGTAATGATAACGAATGAGCTCCTTGCAGTCGACGAAGCAGAAGATCGAGAAGAAACGATCGATGAATCAGCGATCGGTTATGGAAGAGGTATTCATATTTTTTTCAAGTTTTACGGCGCACCTTCTGCTGATCATTTTCTTGTTCAATCGGTATCTTTTCTGCAGTGCGCGAAACCAAAAACTGTATGGTTGTCTTTAGCACATCCAGCGCTGTTTGGTTTAAAAGTTAGGTCGTCCGGCCAACTCCAAACATCGAAAGAACCTTTATTCTCAAAATCTTCACTTTATTGCGATCTCGGTCCCTTTTCACAGATTAAACTAACAACGCACTTATCCTTTGTCTCCTGTATTACATTCTGGTATCCGTTTCATTACACTTTAGCGATAGCGACTAGGACTACTTGGTCTTCCTCTCTTCTCTTCATTGAATATTCTTCCACTAACTCCTTCCCTCCAGTGCTCGTCGATGCTGGGAGATCGCCCGGGCCGCCGCAGCTCCTCGGCCTTCACGTCGGCCGTCGCCGCCGGCATTGCCTTCGTGGGAAGGATGCGGAAACGGAGCACGAGGTGGGCTAAGGGGAGTAGGTAGAGTCCTTTATCGGTCTAATCTTTCGATACCAGGTCCATTGGCGCTTTCGCGTTGAATTGTGTAGCTTTAACAATACTGTCAAATAATGCACCAGAAGTATAGTGTGAAAAAGCAAAGGGATACGGAAGCGGAGTACGAGTTGAATGAGAAGGTAAAAAAAACCTTGTCCGACTTGTGACATGGCCGTTGCATTTCGCTACCAGGTGCATTTGCGTTTCCGCGAAAAATTATGTAGCATCGACAATAATGGCTGATAATTTTCCTGTCATGAAGAGTAGTGTCATAACTTGAACTAAAAGAAAGGAGTCAGGGTCCTTTATTGTTCTTGGGGTAAGGGGCTTTTGGATACGGAAGAGTTTTTACGGAAGAGGAAGAGGATACGGAAGAGGAAGGGAAGTTTTTAAACCTTTGCTTCCAGGTGCATTTGCGCTTCCGCGCGGAATTATCTTTCTATGGTAGTGATAAATTCAATAACAAGGGCCGGTCAGGAGTGGATCGGAAGAACCAGGTGCTGCTCATTTCGTGACCTATTTGTTTTATATTTTTATATGTAGTACTAGATCCGCTAACAATAAGCACACACGCAGTGGCTAAGCAAGTAATCGAGTTTCCGATTTTATACGGAGCTGCTAGCCATGACATATTTTTGCGTCTCGATTGCTGCTGCTGCTCACAACCAGGTGGATACGCGCTTCCACGTTAAATTATATTCATACGATTGGTTGGATTAGGTAATAATTCCAAGGAGGACCTCCCAACAAACAATCGTACTAATATTACTCCCATCCAAACCGCATTTTTTTCAGTCGCGGCACGTCGCCGTCGCGTCACCGCAACGAATCGGGGCTGTGGGTTTTTAAAAAAACATTTTTCCTAATCTTTTCGGGAAGTTTCTCCCCATAAGATGATAATCGCAGTAGCGAGGCACGAAATGCAGTCTTTATAAAGGACTGTGTTTGTTATCTCATTGGAGGTGTTCACTAAACGCAGTAGTGAAGAAGACCGTGTGTTTGTTACTGCATTTATCATATCGTCGTAGGTGATCTAAACGCTGTAGCATCTTAACCCCGTCGTTTCTACATTTACCTCACCACCCTCCCTTGCAGTCCCCGTTCGGCCACCGTTGCTGGATCGATGTCCCGCCGCGATGGTATCGAGTGCACGTCGACTGAGGATGACGATGACTGTGGAGGAGATGTGTGGGCGGATGAGGAAGCCGCCACCCCCTCCCCCCTCTCCCCCATCCTCCATTTTTTTCGGAAACCAGGGGATTCGAAGATTATTTGCATCATTTATTATGG
>JACMIG010001011.1:1284-23934 GCA_014805385.1 Levipalatum texanum
GCTTGCGGATGAAGATATAGATTGGTCTCAGTTTCCATCCACTTTGTTCTTGACAAACATTGCTCATCGGAGGGCTGAAGGAGGGAAATCGTAGTTCTTGAGAGATGTGGGTTGAAGCCAGTTAGTTCAGGCAAAATTGGCAAAGGCATGTTTCGATGTTCCGTCTTGGCTCTTTCATCAGTATTCTGACAATTTAGCGTGAGTATTTCCCTTGCCCATTGATAGCATAGATTCTGGTTGAAATGAAATCTCTTCGTTGTTTAGCAGAAAACGAGAAACATTAGGTTGATGTCTGTTTCATGCCTCCGACTAGTTCCCAGTGCCTTTTGATTCCCGATAGTCGGTATTTCGTTAATTTAGCCAATGCTACCTTCTCAGGATCTCAAGTACGTATTTGCGATATTTTACGCTGTAACCCCTTCTGGATCATTGCTTGCGGATGAAGATATAGATTGGTCTCAGTTTCCATCCACTTTGTTCTTGACAAACATTGCTCATCGGAGGGCTGAAGGAGGGAAATCGTAGTTCTTGAGAGATGTGGGTTGAAGCCAGTTAGTTCAGGCAAAATTGGCAAAGGCATGTTTCGATGTTCCGTCTTGGCTCTTTCATCAGTATTCTGACAATTTAGCGTGAGTATTTCCCTTGCCCATTGATAGCATAGATTCTGGTTGAAATGAAATCTCTTCGTTGTTTAGCAGAAAACGAGAAACATTAGGTTGATGTCTGTTTCATGCCTCCGACTAGTTCCCAGTGCCTTTTGATTCCCGATAGTCGGTATTTCGTTAATTTAGCCAATGCTACCTTCTCAGGATCTCAAGTACGTATTTGCGATATTTTACGCTGTAACCCCTTTTGGATCATTGCTTGCGGATGAAGATATAGATTGGTCTCAGTTTCCACCCGCTTTGTTCGAATAAAACATGGCTCATCGGAAGGAATCAATGGAAATGGGAGTCAACACGATTCTCAGCTGTGTATGTGCATCTGAAGCACGTGACTGAAATGAAATTACGAAGAATGGGGGTTCGGAGCGATTGAGCTGATTGTATGAGCATATTATCCGAGCACACAGGCTTGTCACGGTTATGAGGAGACGGAGGATAAGCGCACGTGGAAAAATGTGAGATTCTGCGGAACTCGGGCAATAGCTTGCTTATTATATTCGATAAACATTGAATTTCGAGAATATTTTCCTCAGGTAACTTGAATAACCACATTGTTTTATTCTGAACACAATTTATCGTCACCAACAGTGTAACTTTATATTTTACAATTTTCTTCTCAAAGTACGTCAGAAATCGGTTCGAACTCGTAAAGAGCAGTCATTGACTCGAAATTGAAACAAATAAATATAAATACACATGTAAATAAATAATGCACCCAACAAAACAATCGATGCGGGGGTCAATCGTCGATATTTCCTTTCGACGGAGACGCCGGTGATATGTGCTTCGTGCGCTGTCATCAGCGGATTTTGAGCGAACACCATTCAACCTGGAAAAGTTCTGATGAATTCATGACACAGATAAAGAACTTATTTTATTTCAGCTTTTCTAAACTTCTAATGTCAGCAGGCGAAAATGTTTCGTTTCAAAACCAGAAAAAGACCGGTAATATTAGAATGTACCGACCTGATCACGTTTTATTCCTCGTCGTGGCACTAGGTTCAGCCGGATGCCAACCCGTGGAGGGAGAGGGAGGAGACAGTCGCTTGCAGCATTCGCACTCGATTTGACACCATCACAGGAACGGAGCGACGGGGAGCCTGCAATGGATTTAGTTCATGTTTTTATCGAAGAGAAATCCGATATCACATTGAATCGTTTCAATAATGAAGGCATTTGCGGTAGCTGAGAAACCTACATGTTTGCTACACATCCGCTTTGGATGACGTTCGTTGCAACTTTGCTATCAAAATTGTCAGTTTTGTTATCAAACGTCGGGCTCAGAATTATCATTTGTCCGCATCCAGCATGGAAATATGATTCGCTGTGAAACTTACCTTTTTGGCCCCCTAATAATCTGAACGTCATGGAGAAATCGCTCACCACCGCTTCGCTCCTCGTGATCTTGTTGATAACTGGGGAAGACTGCGTGGGAGTCGAAGAAGTTGAAGGGGGCGTGGGCGAGGCGAACGAGGGCACCACGAGTTGGGGAGAGGAGAAGTACCGACGGAACGGGCGATCGGCGCGTACTGCAAAAATACGATATGAAAGCCAATAAACTTGCTTTTATTTCTTCTATCGTCTCTTTTATTCAATTCATCCAATGTCACCGGAGCTTCCAATAGTGTACTTCCGAACCCCTCTATAATTCTGCAGACAGCTAATGTTCAAGGATACGAATCAGGCTTACGTCAATCGCAACATTGGCGAAGACCCACTACTAATCCGAAGAAGCCTTTCCTGATTGTTAGACCTTGGGCACATGTCCGGAAACCTTTTGAACGAGGGCGAAACCTTTTCTCTGAGCGCGAAAATATTTACCACACTGTCAAACATCATTCCCATGTGATGGCCTTCCGGTTCAATACGAGTGGATAACATTTCCAAGGGAAGATAATTATTGTGGTTGTTTTGCACAGATTTCTAATCAATGTTCTAGAGGGCGAAGAAGCTTATCCTCCGCGATGTTTTATTCCCCTGATAAAAAAGACTCACGCGATTGCACCGCGAGCGGAGCCATGGATGCGACGGTGTGCCGCGAGTGTCCGGATGAAGTCGACGTGGAAGAGAGGGGCTGGTCGAGCTGAACATGCTAGATAATTAAACTTATATTCAAGCATATTTATTATCTCTCAAACATACTAAAACAACACTAAAACCAATTCAGTACCTTGACAGCGTAGCAGTTGCTGAAATGTTCGACGGGCACTTCGAAGATCATGGTGAGCGAGATGCGAAGAGATAGTCAGGGACTGAAAATAGGCAGTTATTTAGGGGGTCCACATGGGGGAGGCGAAAGAGATGAAGCGAGAAGACTCAAGGTGTTGTCGTCGGGGGGCTGCATATGGCGAGCTTATGGAATGAGGCGGTGTTTTCTATGACCAAAGCGAGATTTGGAATGGATTTGAGGTGGATGCACGGATTCCGATTGAGAATCTGCGCAGCTGACTGGGGATGAGGATGAGAGGTGGGTGGAGAAAGGGGAGTAGGAGGGGAGGAGGAGGGGGGGGGAGAGGATAGGGAGGAGGAAGAGGAGAAGGAAAAAGAGGAAGAGGAGGGCGAGGAGGAGTAGAAGGAGGAGAAGGAGGAAGAGGAGAAGAGGGAGGGGGATGAGGAGGAGGTGTAGCAGCAGGAGGAGGATGAGTAGCATAGCATATCTGCGTGATGATCGAGATGATCAGACAGATAAGACATGCCGATGAATCGGCCTTTCCTCCCCGACTGACTGGCGGAGGCGTTTAAAGGAGGGGTTTGGGGACCTTCGGCGTTGAAATTTGGCAGCTTGCCAACAGAACAAATGTAATAATTAATCACTGACAGATAACAGTGACACAACTCATAGTGCACAGGGGGCGTGATCTGAGGATTTGGCAAGCTGCCAATATGATGGCTGGTGCGAAATTTGAATTTCGCGCCGTCCCTGTTTCTCAGGCCCGGCGTTCTAAACGCTCTATATCACCATAGAAACATCTAAATGCTTAGTGAGATACACCATTCGATTGGATTTTTCAAGCTCTACAACCTGAACATTGTCACGTATGAGACTCAGAAGGTCCCCGAACCCCTCCTTTAAATGATTGCGCCGGAGCGATAAAAGGGTGACTACGCTGCATGATGAGTGATTAGTCATGCTTACCGAGATGGGGTAGCTAGGACTAAAAAGGTTCACCTAAGGTATGCGGGTGATTTTGAAAGGTGCAGATGGTCTAACGAGGTATAGAAAAGGTTTGACTAGGCATATTAGTGCTAGGGTTGAGGTGAGAGACGATATTGCCTTGTAGAGACGTGCTAACAAGGTTCTAACATCTACTCTGATGCAGCGTTCCAGTGAGTCAGCGCGTTCGTGTCATGCCGTGCCAAGATACGCTAGAAGAAGGTTTAGCTAGTGGTCAAGCTAAGTATAAGCATATTATCACAAGAAAGAGAGGTGCTCAAGTTCGGCATAGAACCGTTTTAGCGTGGTATAACTATTTATAGCATTGAAATCCATGCAGCATTCGACGTTCCAGTCGGTGAGTCAGCGCGCTGACCAAAACATTCCATTGCCGAACGCCTATTAGAGCGCCACGCTGTCTCTTACGTCATACAACACCGCGCACGAGGTACATTTCACTAAACGGCGTTCTCGACATGACCACTACAATTTCATCACAGCTCGAGAGCAAAGCAAAACAACATCACCCTTTTGGGACACACGGAGCTCTCTAGTTCTTTCAACTAGCGCGAAAAATGAAGCTCTAGAACTGCATTTTCATCTGATTGTATGATTTAATGGACATGAAATGGCTCTAAAGGGCCCACCCTAGCCTAGAAAGGCCGAATATACTATAACAGAAATGAGCTGGCCGGACTTGCGAAAGAGAGGAGAAGTTAGTTGCGTCAAAACACCACTTGCGTGTCAACTGCCCTTCATACGCAATAAATGCTCAGCTGGCCGTCGATACGGTGCGATATCTCTCAGGCGAAAGGACGGAATCGTCGGAATATGGACAAGCATGCGATAATAATAACAGTTAGAAATAACATGACAAGGCATGTAAACAATCCAAAGGGCAGTAGGAGAGAAGGATAGCCTGACCAGTGGCTGGGAACAAGACTGACTTATCAAAGCCCAGCCCGGCCCCGCCCCAGTCTGGAATGTACTAGAGTTAGGGGTGGGGCGAAGGGAGGGTGTTTTGGCCCGCCCCCACGGGGTTCCCTGAACGAATTACGGGAGAGGAGCTGTCCAACTACCTGAGATCACATTAGAAGCACGTTGGTTTGACGAACTTTTTGACGCAGCTTGCTGCGCCCCAAAATTTGGTTAGGAAGTTTCGTGCTGGAGTGTGTGTTTCCTGCACAATATATCAAGCGTCTGCGAGAGAGCGTACAGAAAAGAGAGCGAGTTGTTTGTAACGCGTTACATTGAAAATGAGCATGTATGTTTCACTTCCAATATATCGTAGCTGTGATTGAGAGTGTTTTGATGGTTTACCGGTTTTGCTCGCAAATATTCAACATCTCTTTTTGGGAGTTTTCTTGGTCTGAGCTATGTGACAAGAATGCACTGAGCACTTTGAAAGAACACTGACCACCCAGTTACTCTAGAAGAGTTCGATATGCTTCTCGGTACTAGGAAGGCAGAGAATTGGTGATCGTATTGTTAGAGAGAGAGAGAGTAGTTTGAGCACAGAGGGCGATGACTAGAGTATCGTTTGCAAGGTTGTGAGAGGGCTGAGACGAACACGCTACGTGCATACACTAATCAGACTCGTGAACGCCGCGCTGTACCATGCGCATTGCTAATTCAGAAGGCTTCACAGAAAAATAGCTGGGAGTGTTATGAAATCGAGTGTTATTTTCCGCACCTAACAAAAGTGCAAAGTCTCAGACGGACTGAAATTGCTTTAGTATTTTGACGTTGGCGCTGAGTCATGCTCATTGAGAATTCGGAACGGCTGCCATACCAGTCTAGGGAAAAATAGCTGATGTGATTATGTAACAGAGTAGAGATATAATGAGTGTTCGCAAGCCGGTACAATGCACATTCCTTCCTGAGCAATCTTTATAAAAGAAGTTGGAGCAACATTCCGTGTCCGTAAAACAGCTTGGAACAGCTGGGCATAGAACAGCTGGGGCAAATGTGGCTAGAACGCAGACACAAGCCAAAGTGCAAGTACACTTTGGCATGTTTCTGCGTTTTAGACTTTTTTATCTCTGCTATTTTACAGACACGGAATGTTTCTCCAACTCCTTCATTAAACAATACTTTTGCTGTTATGGAGATATGAACTTCGAAAAAATACATGCGGCTTGTGAACTTTCATAACAGTCTGACATTGGACCGTCCTGACTCATGCTCATTGCGAGTTCAGGAGCCCTCAATATCCCGGTTGAGAAATAGAGCCCATTCACTTCTGGGTTAGGTCACCTGAAAGGTTATTCGGAACCATACAAGTTCCATATATCAAAATCCTTCCGGATTGGTTTCAATGCTGAGACCACTACGAGGCAAATCTGCACGTAACAACCCCCACGCACACAATCAAGCGTGTCTTATCCTTTTCGTGAGCTACATAGGGCCTGGTCCAAGCTTCCTCAAACACACGACTACTTCCTGCATCGGATTTCGATAGGTTTCAGTGAAGATACAACATAATTCCACGAATGTACAAATCAAACAACATAAGTTATTTTACATAACACTGCTTTCTCACGGTAAGATATCAGATATACACTGTCTGGACCACAAAGTGTGGTTGTCAAAGATCTCACGGACTTTAGTTTCCTACTAGTACAGTGTCGGAAATTTTGTCGATGGAAAAACATTGACTTTCATGACTTCGGAAACTTTCAAGCACAATTGCTGATTGCGTGAGCATCAAGCAGGAATTTTGCCATTTGCGAGGGTGGGCGAAACCTCGGAGTGTGATGCCATAGGAAAAAAGTCTGGTTACAAACTCTGATAGAGCAAAGCTTTTTTTGATCTATTCGACTGACACTCAAAATCAAATTGTGTTCGTCCGGTTCACCATTGAAATTACCAAAGCTCGAAACTTAACAGTATACTGATGCCTTCTCACGTTTTCATTGGAAAAATGTTGTTTTCTTGTGCGCGAGAAAATGATGGAAATTTCGCACTGTGAGTGCGAAGTCTCATATTTTCGCTTGACTTCGATGATACAGTTCGGACAGTACTCCCACGGACTCTGATTTCCCACCTCGGAAATTGAGGCAGTTTAAAAACATCGCGACTGTCGATGCGTTTCAAGCACTTACATATTATTATTGATAATGTATGCAACACAACGCAGAACAAGGTGCAATTAGCGAGGGTGGACGAGAGGTTATGGAAACTCTTGGGCAAAAGAAGCCACATTATTTCGTTACGCACCACAAAGATGCGTGTACTACAAGCGTGACTAATCTTTTCGAAGCCTGAATGGTAAGAACGATGGAATAAGAAAAGAAAAAATAGAATTCCAATCCCTATGACCATCGTTCGAAACTCGACCGTGCCATTTTAGAAGCACAGATAGAGGAACAAGAAATTTCTGCGCTACTGACAAGGACAGTCTCTTTGGAAAGTTTATCAATTTTGTTTTATTGCGCTCGAGAAAGTGATGAAAGTTTCTCATAGAGACGTTTCAGAACAAACTCTTTCTCGGAAGTTCTATGGCGCATTTCGTGCGCACAACTCCCAAGTGCTTCAGTGTCCCACAAAATGCACTATCGGAACTGGGAACGGTGGCAAAAAACAGTGGATAAAATTCACAGCTTCCGACACTTTTCAGCCATACAATTATTGAGAAAGCACAACTCAGAAAATCTGCAGCGTGCAACGCAAGGTGTTATTTGCGAGGGTGGACTAGACATCGAAGAGGTCTTGCATGAAGGGGATTCTTAAAAACGACCAAGAAAACACTTTATCGACAAACGAGCATCGATATGCATCACAAGTATCAAATTAGAATTTCGAGTGGTGATCAAGCATTAGTATTCTTGATTGAAGGTACCATAGGTGATTCCTGAGATGCTGAAGGAATCACGGCCCTGTCCCTTCGCATCCTCCATGTGTCTGCTTCTCTAGTGCCTGCATCACCCAGGGTAGAAGACGAGCGTACGACAGACGAATCTGAATCTGTGTATTTATTGTGTTTTGTAGTATATTTACATCGTCGTATGAGAACTAATTCTTGTTGCAGAAAAATAAAATATCATGTCACACAAATATTTTAGGTTACACACCTAGTGCAATACTTGAAGGTAATTTGATAAATGATGGATGACAATCAATCCAAGACAACAAGCCATTTGGAGGGGTACACCTCGGTCTTATAGAGCCGGTATCCTTTTCTTCCAGTACTTATTGTCTTTTGATTTCTTGAGAAAATCGACTCCTTCTGTTTTTGATCAGGTTATCCCCCCGTCATACGATATATGGGCCGCTTTACAATATTTAAATAGGCTTAAAGGAGGGGTTCGGAGACCTTCAGTGTCGAAATTTGGCAGCTTGCCAACGGAACAAATTGCCAAAAAATGACGACTCGGGAAGGACGGATAGGACAAGAGGGACAGACGAGCAGGCATTCCCAACAATTCATGACTTTAACCACTGATGGATAACATTGATCGAAGTTATAGTGCACAGGGCCCGAGATCTGAGGATTTGGCAAGCTGCCAATATGATGGCTGGTGCGAAATTTGAATTTCGCGCCGTCCCTGTTTCTCAGGCCCGGCGTTCTAAACGCTCTATATCACCATAGAAACATCTAAATGCTTAGTGAGATACACCATTCGATTGGATTTTTCAAGCTCTACAACCTGAACATTGTCACGTATGAGACTCAGAAGGTCCCCGAACCCCTCCTTTAATGTTGAAATATCCTGGCTTAGAATCGTAAATACGACCCAGAGGAAGCCGACAGAGCTGACGGCAGTTAGACCTTTTAGACTCAACATATCTGGAAGTTCGGGTATGAAGTAACTCTCGTGCAAAACAATTTCGGAAAACATAGTGAGTTTCATCGCAGGCCCAATTGCCGAAGAGTCTTAGATTCAATGATACGACGAACTTTCTTTTCCTTATTACATTAAAATATTTCTAGAAGTAAAATAACTTGACTTGCAATCGCTGACATGACCGAAGCCCGTGGAACTTATGACAGATAAAACTTGACTCATATTGCAGTGGAGCAGTGCAATGAAGTTTCATTCGTACAAAACATATTTAAAAAAACTGTCAGTTTAGCATCCGATTTAATTGTTGATGGTGCTGAGAGAAAGTGTTTTTGTAATGATACAATCCTTGATCGTCAACACACAAGATCCAGAGAAGGCACTTCGTACGGCAGTGAGGACTATTCCAGCACAATCATCAACGTTGTTTCAGAAAGTCTGTTCTCCGAAGTTTCTTAATTACGAAAACTAATAATTATTTTCGTTCTATTTTCTCACCTTGCTTGTGAGAAAGTGACGATATGTTCTCTCAGGTTTTCTCTTGATTTCGATGTTGAGAGGGGAGAAATCGTCGGTGGGAGAAATCTTTGATAGGGAAAGGTCTGGCTCTGACTAAAGGGGACTCTGAAGTAAACGAATCCGAAATAAGCACTTTATCGGCAAATGCTACACCGATACGTTTCACAAAATATAAATTTAGAATTTCGACACCATTAGCTTCAGTATGTTGTACGATAATTCATTCCACTGTCAAGCCTTTGTGATCTTAATGGAAGGTACCCTAGAAGGAGCCTGAGACGCCGAAGGAGTAACAGGATCTCCCCCAATCCCCTCCCATCCTCCGTGTGCTTGCTTCTCCAACGCCCGCATCTCCCCTGCCACAAGCCGAGCGTGCGAGCGACGAATCTGAATGCGTGGTTTAGTGTGGTCCAGGAAATGTCGCCCTACTAAAACTAGCTCACGACTGCTTGATGCAAGGGAAATTGCATTTGAGAGAAAAGTTATGTTTCACCCCATGTGCAATACTTGAAGGCCTTTGGATGAAATGATCTAATGGCGTCTGCCGCTATACAAATATTGAAATGTTTTAAAAGTAAAACAACTGGACTTACAATCGTAAACACGACCCAAAGAAAGCCAGCAGAGCCGATGGCAGTGAGAGCGATCCCCACGCCCATCACGACCATTCGCGTCGTCTCCGATAGACTACTCTCGGAGTCAGCGAAGTTTCTGGAATTTACAATCGATTAATTATAGATTTTTTTAAAGTGAAATTGATTTAAAAAATGCTTACTTGTCCTGCTCCGAAATGAGGATGAGGACTATTCCTGTGGCGACCAGGATCGAGGCGATAACTGCATAGCAATTCATGGCGATTCTGAAACATTCAGACAAATATTATGAGTTTCAACACCGAAATAATTAATGAGGCGTTTGCGCTGAACGATATTCCTTGCAGTGTGATTTTTTTTCAGCAGATAGGGGAACAGCATGAGGAGAAACAAGGAAATCGGTTCACGACGCTCAAAATTCTGCACCCGAATATAACGTGACTCTTCCTAAATGGTTGATCTAATAGAGAAGAAATGTTGACGGTGGAAAAAACTGCAAGGAATCAGAAAACCATTTCGAGCACTACAGAAAATCATGGCGGTTCCAAGTTCGTGATCCGTCCGAACTGTTCTTTCTCCATTGAAAAGGGGTATCTCTCGCCGTCTGACAATGAAGAGAGAACATGTAAATAGGTCGCCGACGATAAAGACGGTGTTGGAAAGGCGCATTTCTTGCTTGCAAGAGTAAGAGAAACAAAGCAGCTCTTGGAACACTGGACAAGATTGACAACATGTCCAAGGCCGCAAAGGTGGTAGAAGACGACGCCCCACGCGCTCCATCAAGAGGCTTATCTCGAATTTTGCACTCGGCCATAAAGATATCTCTAACAGTCCGATATCTCTCTTATTCCTATTGTCTATGACCAGGATAGCAAGAGATCCCGGCTGATAAAGCAACAAAATCAAGGCAACGCCCATGAATCTTGGGCACAAGACAAGCTGTTACCCACCCGTTTATGCGCCCACGTCGTAGTGGAGATGCCATAAAGTCTCGTGTTCAATTTGTAATACACTATTTTATATTAAAATTGTCTCAATAGAAAGCAGTTGACAAATTGTCAAAGTCGTTATCACGATTAGTATGTCATTGGGCTGAAACACATTTATATTGCGATGCGACAGTTCATGAGATCGTCTGAACTTCAAAGAGGCAGCGCTGGGGGTTGAAGATCCTGCAAAGGCTGGTCGTAAACGATGCCAACACGCTTAGTGCTGGATGACCTTCAACCAATTCTTTCCGAAAATCTTAGCGTAAATTGCCCGAGAACGATGCGTAACCATGTACGATTCTGAGCTTTTCGCGACCAGCAATTTCTTGTCAATTCTACGAAATTCTCCGTAGCATGAAACAACGAACCCATGTGGTGAGAAAGTGTCTGAAACACATTCCCAAAGAAGCAGCGCTGGGGTTGAACATCCTGCAAATAGATATCTGGAGCGCACGCCAAGCATAAAATGACAATGTACATTTTTTCTTAGTTCTCATCGGCAACATTCAAAAATTAGTAGTGTACGTGAAGTGCGTGCAGTGTACACGAAGCCCGGCGTGATGTCGTTCAAGAAACAGTAGTTCCTAGGAACTTCTCATCGTATTATACTTACTTCGTAGCCGCGAGATGCGATAAAGTCAAGTACGCATTTCTTTCCATGAAATTGTGTGCGATTTTAAGTAATCTCTCGCTTGAGGACCGTGGCATTTCCGTGTTGTGGCAAGACTGTGACGATCTGATTTCATTTCTTCACCTCTTTCCTATTGTGAGAACGAAAGCCCACGACATAAATAAACCAAATCATGAAAGCGCCCATGAATATCCATTCGAGTTCGTCATCTTCTTCAGATTCGATTCCTGCAACCAATCACTTCGTATTGGATTCACCGTTTCGGCAGCCCGTTATGATCAGGAAGATTCTGAATGGGGCGTCAGAACGAGCAAATAAAAAAGGAAACCAAGGATTTGATATCGACTTTGCAAGCCAGGGATCCTCTTGTTCTCTGCTATCTCGCTTTGCGGATCTGAATCCCTTTTTTGAAATTCTGCAAGAAGTCTCACTGTCACATCCTGCCTTCTGAAGACCTGCTGTCTCGACGATTACGGAAAATAAGACGTTTTCAGACGAGCTTGAGGTAAAATTTACGGCTTTCACAGACGTTCTTCATAATAACCATCGCAGTGAAAAACAAGCTTTGGCCCAAGCCAATCTCATGCAACTTTCATCTACCCGACGAAGGTATTGTCGGAGGAACGGACAATCCGGAGAACATTTTGTCCCGACATGTCGCACGATATGGATTGTGTGATGGAACATAGCTCAAGAATACGTGATTTTGGGCCATTTACATTTCGAAATTAAATTTTGTGAGGTGGTCAAAACTTTTGGTAGAACAATCATCTCAATCCAACGCTGCGACGATTTTCTAATACTGGAAGGCGAACATGCCTGCCCCCCAGCAGGCGAATAGCGCCTACTGATTATTTCGGCTAGAATATACATATTTTCGCCGTAATTACTAGTTTGTCTCTGCAGATGGGCGGAGAAACTCATCTACGCATTGCTTGTGCTTGCCATTATGGTCTTGATTTATACAAGTGTAACCATCAACAGACCTAATCAAAAACCTCCGAATGTGCAAGCCAACCGTGAAGGTTTCTATATCGAAAATGTTACAAGACTTGCAATTATCGAAGTCACGGAAGGCTCTAATTACGAATCTTACGGTATGCTTTGTATTGTGTATTGGGCTAAACCCATGGGGTGACAATATTATTTTCCGTAACTCATTCGTATTGAGCAACATTACTACTGTAATGTGTACTTTGAATTATGTAGTTGGAACGTGGGTGGTCCCAGCCTGTTCCAGCGTATCTCGCCGGTGAGCAAATGGTAAATCAAACGGGCGCTAAGCGCAGAAAGATCGGAAAAATATTGCCACCCCGTGGGTTCTTCACAATATATACTTCCTAAGATGCCACTTTTCAGCTATGGCCATGGAAACTGTAAAGTGCTACGCGTACAGCAGAAATATCCAGTTTTATGTACTTGATGCACTAAGTCCGGAATACAAAAGAAAGTGTAAAATGGACGACGTTTGTTTTCCCCCTGATACAATACCAATATCATTTGTAAAAATTCAGAAATTCTTCCGACGACATTGCGTGGTGTCGGACTTTTTGAAGAAGTCGCAAGGTTCCATTTACTGGGCCCTTTTTATGGATTCCGATTTCGGTGTCATAAACCCTACGCACGAACTCAGTACGATAATATTCCCCTTACGCTTCCCAAACTTCCCCCCTATTTAGTATTGTGCCGCACCACAGAACTCCTAAAAGCCCTGTGCTCGTTAGCAGACAGTTCTGAATTGTCTGCAAACGGGCACAATTTTTCATGCTACCTGGTCATGGAATCCAGCCAAGAAATAGTAAAAAAATTTCATAGACTCCTTATTAGTTCTGAGATATGCTATTCGAAAGTTTCGAAGTTCTGTGGTGCGGCACAACAACATCACAAAAAGAGCAAAACAATCTCTCATCTATAGGAGACTATCTTCCATCGGATGACAACATTCACATTCTCTTCTACAATCGCATCTACAACGACGAAATCATGGCAGGCACTTACTTGATCAAGTACGATTTTTTGGTTTTGTTCATTAATTCGAATAAAAAGCCTCTGAATATTCCAGGAATTCGTTGTACTCTCGGAATTGTCTGCGAAAATGGGCTTATTACCATTACCGACTGCCGAACAGCTTTCATGGCACGGACAATGGAGCGATTCATGTGAGAACATTCTATAAGTCTACTTATATGTTTAGATTTTGAAGTTCATTTATATGTTTAGACCGTAATTTTGGAAGAGGCGCTGCCACAGCTGGTAGAAGAATACAGGAAATGCTATTCAGTGTGGAATAAGTCGAAGTGTGAAAGCCCCCCAATTTTAATTAACATTAATTTATTTATTTTGTTATTTTTATTAGAAAAGGTAGAAGCAGCATTCCAGTCAACCAAATACCTGGGGCCACGGGCCAAAACAGCATAAACCGCACCACAAAGTTTGGTCTACCAGGGTAACGATTTAAATGCTGTTTTGGTCCGAAGTCTCCAGCTATATGTAATATTATATTATAGTTTGGACCAGAATTTTGCTCCTTCTCTTCCTGTGAGGAAGAATATCAAAAAGCATCTTGTTTCAGAGGCTATAATGATCTCTTCAAATTCGAAGCGTGCGCTCAGGCAGCATTCAAGCGTGGCAAGATGGAACACATTCAAATTCTCGACAAAGTCAGAAACCAGGCCAAAGTATTTATGGCAAAAAGAGACCTTCGGAGTAGTTGATATAAAAAACAGTCAAGTCTTCTTGCAGGACGATCCAATGCGCTGGGGTCGAGATGGATGGATTACGGAGTATAACTGGGCCCCCTTCGACTTTTTCCAGCATTCCTGGAAGAAAGGGTGCGTTGTTTGAAACCATGGCGCAGTGGTTGACGTCGCCACTGGCGTCCGAGGCTCGCGGTTTCGATTCCTCTGTACGGCGCCGACTTTTGCTCTTTGCAGGCAACTGAACGCACCGCGTCCTCTCCGTCGGCTTCCTTCTCAAGTCGCACGCGCTCTGGATGAAGGACAAACGCAGGCAACTGATGAGCAGCTTCTCATGGAATACTGCTCCACGAAGGAATACGCCAAGTTATGGGACTACAATCCTGACAAAATCTCTACGGACAACTATGTCAAGAAGAGGATAGGCGTCAAGATCAATGAAACTAAGTTCAAGTACCTCCATTATATAGAGACACTTCAAAAAGAGGGCAACTTTTGGAAATAGAATTATGTAATTGATGATTACACACCTCATCCGAACCAGCATATTTGTGCTTGTATTGAGTATTTAATAAAGCTTGTTTTAAAGTGCACAAATATTATTGAGATGTCGCAAAATACCCAACAAAAATTAAAAGCTGTGGACAACAATGTTTCCTACAATACTATAGTCGTATTGTGCCAGAGCCGAGCTCTTGAACAACTATACTCTGAAAAAGGAAGCAGAGCTCAAATCAATATTAACATTTCGCACCTCTGATTTCTGCTCAAAAACGAAAAGTGCGCATTTGACGAAGAGAATAGAATGAAAGACTTTTGTTAATTTAGAGAAGCGACAATATCTGGGGGGACATGGTTGTGTGTGCAGCCTTCCAATTCTGCTCACGGTCATACTGTGCAAACATAAATCGTCCTAGAAGACATTTAAACCCCACCCCCACCCCGCCCCCCCCCAATGCCGGTTGCTCAAATGACGTTGCTAAAGTGTCGCATGATCAAATTTCGCTTGCTCAAATGACACTCCCTACCCAAAAATCCACTCTCTCCGCCTTAAGAAATGTTATCATTTTCAGGGCCAAGCCGCATCTCCACCCGATCTCATAAGCCTCCACCATGTCAGTCCGGATGAAATGCTACTGTGGGACGTACTGCTCTACACTGTCAAAGTCGCATATCATTTTGTCTATGTTGGCTATATGTAAATGACATTTTCAAAGCCCACACATAAAAAGACATTTCGGAACTGGTTTTCGCATTGTGGTAAATATGTAATCAGAGCTTCATGGTTCACTGTGGATCTGCCTAAGATGTTTGAAGTAATCTTGAGGTACATGGATTTGTACGTGTGTGTGCGCTACCATCCACTTCTGTTAAAGGTCATAATGCAGAAACCATAAACCGCCCAAGGGGACATTAATACCCTCCCGAGTGCCCTTTCTTTAAAGGACGTCCTTCCTGTATCTCGACCATACTTGCAGAGACGACCTTTTGCTCGAAGTGAAATTTGCTCGCCTCTTCCGTCCAAAATTACTAATCGGGAATGACCGAAGCTGGCCACATTAAACAATAGTGTTATTTGGCGTAATGCGGTGCTCTAACAGATATGCGTTCATCATAGGCTCGACCTTTGTTGCTTCATGTGAGTTTCATGTTTCTTTTCATCGCAACACTCCAAAACTAATAATTATTGAAAAATTATAATCGCTGTTTCAACCGTGCCTATTGCGGGTACCAAAATGCTGCGCATTCGCACGGTTTTGTGGGACAAAAACCTTTGATCTACAGCCGTTTTCTGACCAGTTTTAGCACAAAAACGGTCGGATTACTCATTGCGAGCCGTTACAGATTCAAATAGGGAATAAAACGGCAGTAGATCAAAGGCTGCACTTTGCCGTGGGAATGCGCCGCATTTTGGCGCACCACAATAATAATGATTTAGTATTCCACTTTCAGTGGTAATTATTCGGATTGGATGGAATGCTTCTGATTTGGCTGGAAGCTGGAGTCCAGACGAGGTGCGCAAGCACCTCGTCTGGACGTAATGATTCAGGTCTATCGACCCCTAACTTATCGGAATGCGGAGCTGAAAACACCGCTAAACAAGGTATTGTCAAGTACCCCAACAGTATTTTTTTAGCCAAGCATTAAAGGGATGCGAAAGCCACGCCCGAAAATATGGATGACGAACTTGACACGCTTTTGATCCACTGCATCATGCGTTGTTTCGCGTCCTTTCGAGTCAAACTGATCTCGAAAGAAGGTTGGAATCGCTAGACCTAGAAAGTGCGCAGGGCGTCATCCGTATGTTAGGGGCCAGAGATTTTGCCAGTCTTGTCGCTCGACAATATACCAAATTTTCGTCGACATCGAACCCATTTTAAAACAAGTTACTCAAATAGATTACATAGATACCGCATGTGATTATTGCTAAGCATTAGAAAATTAATTTTTTTTTTCGTTACAGACCGGAGTACAATGCAGAAAATACGACAATTACAAGTACAACGAAATAAAGAAAGGACCCAAAACGATTGAAATATGCCTTCCGAAGTAAGTGGACTTTGGGGCGATAAAAACGGTATTGCCGGCTGAAAGATCGTTCCGGAGAATATTCTTAATTACTGTTGCAGTAGATCACTGCCCTTTTCGTCCGTCGATGACCGATATCGACTGTTGATCAGCGTTTATTACCAGAGTGCGACGAATGTATTATCGGCGATTCAAAAAATTCCGTTCCGAACAGCACAGTTCTCTCTCCATTGAAAAGGGTTTTTTCTCGTCGTTTTGCCGGTTAGAGATCATGAGAGTTTCGCACCTTAGGTGCAAAATGAATCGCCGACAATAATTTCCGGAACGATATTTTCGCCGCAAATTGCTTGCTAGATGGTAGTGAGAGTATTTTGTTTAGAGAGCTTTAAGTACCTGAATTTTAGTACACATGCATTTGCCTAACAGTAAGTTGCATCATTTATACGATGGCACAATTGTTCTCTAACAATAAGTGCCGAAAGTCTTGCAGTGGATCGATTGCCGATATCATCGGGAGCATTCCTGTATCCAGCGGGTCACGGAGTCAACCTTCGGAAGGATCACTCTATTGCTTTCTTTTCTGCCATCCATCAGCATTTAATCGGGTATTATCGAGTGAATTGGAATTCATTAATCGATACACTAATCCGGGGGGAGCGGGGTAGCTTAATTGTATTTACTTAAAGGTTCCTGCTGTCGTCGACACATGGCTTCCGCGCTGCGACCGGGGCGAATTCTACGTTTCCAAGCCGATCGAAAATGTGAGATGCCGGTCAAAAGCCTCTAAAAATTCCATCCCATTGAATACGCAAACTATCGATTATCCTTGAGGGCACATTGTTGCATGACGAGCGCGGCCCGGTCATCAGTAGCAGCATTCCCTTCTCGGTGACTTTTGGTGATGTAAGTTCTTTTGCAAACGACCTTCCAGAAAGGAAAACTAACTTGTTATTAAACAGGAGTAGGTGCAAAGTTGCATGTCCGTAAAACAGGTGTAGAAATTGTGAACAAAACGCCTAATAATTAGTCTGGTCCCCGATTTCCATACTGACCGTAATCTGCAATGTTGCTCCTACTCCTTCTTTAACATTCCCATGATTCTTCTCATGGGAGGAATCCGAGGCAGATGATAGCAAACAAATGCAGCGTTATTTTAAATGGAAAGGTGAGTCCCTGTCCACACTAATGTCCTAGGACCAAGACTCCTGAGCGTCCGGCATGAATCACTACAGTTTCATGTTCCTTTTCATTCGCAGAAACGAAAGGCTCTATGGAGATAGCCGCCGTATTATCTTTATATACGGCAAACTACCCTCAAATGTATGTAAGAGAAATCGGGTGGGTTTTATAAAAAGTGCTTGGCAAAAATGGCTTTTCTTGGGCGTGCGCGCGAAACGGTGTGTTAGGCGGCGCGAGCAGCGACTATGGGTACAGTTTTGGACGGCGCATCCGATGCACCTGGAGGGGATTGAACTGGACCACGTTTCAGCCCTCAAAATGGGCACCAAAAGTGCCGGAACATCGAGGCAATCGGGAAAAATTCCCAGACAGACGTGTCTAGAGAGTCGAGTCTCGTCTCATTCCTTAGTCTTTTGGCTGTGGCGAGACAGTCGCCTTTTCTCCGCCTCTCGTCTTCTTCTACTACTTCTCCTCCATTGCCTCTTCGACGACAACTACGACTACACCAGGGAGTTCGGGCTACCGTGGGTACTTTAATTGTCCGGAATTCAAGGCTACTGAGCGAACTGACTTGATGTTACTACCGTAATCCACAACAATGTTTGCCTGCACGCAGAATATTTTCGAGGGCGCGAAGCGCCCGAGCATCTAGCGCAACAAAAAATCACTATTCCCCTAGTGTCCGCATTTTTCCAGCGATAACATTTGCCCCAAATCCGATCGCAAACTGACATGATGTTTCTACCGTAGTACAGAACAATCTTTTTTCAATGACGCGAAGCTCCGCAACGCGACCCCTGACCACGGGCGGGCGCAGCCCGCCCGTTGCCTAGCGGAGCTTCGCTCCGCTAGTCATGGAACTGAAATTATACTCAATCCAGATTAGTGTGGGGAAATTAATTCCTGCGTCTCTTCATTTGTCTGGTCTCTTCATTTGTCTGACTGATGAGAGACTAGACACATGAAGAGACGCAGGAATTAGTTTCCCCACACTATTCCAGATACCCGATGACCATCCGCACATATTCTCCAAAGGAATCATGTCCTTATTCTACGCGTACTATGCTTATCCGAACTTCGACTGGTACTTCAAGGTCAGGAACAAAAACCCCTGAAAAAAGTTTAAAAGAATTTTTTTCCGGCCGATGGCGACAGCTACGTCATCGTTGAAAACTTACGCTCTCTACAGAAAGAATACGATGCCAAGACGCCGGTTTACCTCGGGTTCCGCATGCGCGACGCGGACAAGAAGGATGTCAGAATCTACTACTATTTATTGTAGAGAACCCGAAGCGTTCTAATTCCCACGACCGGACAAATGACGGACTGCGCTTGCTTTTGATCTACCTCCTCGAGTCCCTTTTCATGGTCAATTGAACCTCACATGTCATGAAACGGGGTTCAAAGAGGTAGATCAAAAGCGCGCGCAGTCCGTCATTGGTCCTTTCCGGGCGTATATCCGGGCGTTCCTTTTATCCCACCTATGCCCCTCCCCCTTCGCAAGGGTTCGGTGTCGGCTTTTCTAATTTCCCATTCCGTGGCAACGAATGAAAACGAATGTGAAGCTGAACTAGCGCATGCTTGATGGGCATGGGTTCCATTAGAAAGCGTAAAGACAGCAAATTTTGCCTCCCAATCTATAAGACAGAGTTTCTGGCAATAGGACGCCAGGTGTTTTCCTCATCCGGAATATGATAACATTTTGCAGAACACTCCTTACGCTTCGGGTGGTGCTGGGTACGCGCTGAGTCGGTATGTTAGTTTTGTAGCAATCATAGCCGTATGAAAATTGTTGTCGAGAGACCGAAAGCCTCCATTTCGCTCGGTGTACATCGAGAGATCAGCTTGAACATTGGCTGCAATAGAGATCGGATCTGGGGTAGCCGACAAAATTATTGTCGACGGAATTAACCTTACAGAATGTACCCTGGTCGCACTCCTGACTAAACGCAGTAAAAATGGTGTAATCGGACACGGGTAAGTGAGAAAATAAAATAAAACGACTTCTTCCAGATTAATGTAAGCAGTTGTTCTCGAATTGCAAGATAAATGGGTCGTGTCGCATGGCAAGGTTGCGATTGCACCATGTTTACTGCGTTTAGTGAGGAGGGCGACCAGCGTTCATTCCGCATGGTAAATTCCGTCGATAATACATACTTCGCTTCCAAATAGCGCGTAAGGGTGGCGAGTGTCAAAGGTTCAAGCGGAACGAGAAAATGAACAGCTTGTCCTCGACCACGACACAAACAGCCATTACTAGTGAAGCAATGCGCATCTTCGTCGAAAGACTCTACGACAATCGAACTCTGTGTCCAGCGTACGCTAACGAGGATGTCGGAATTGCAAAGTGAGTTTATTGTAGAGAACCCCGAAGCGTTCTAATTCCTACGCTCGGACAACTTTAATGACGGACTGCGGGCGCTTTTGATCTACCAGATCGAACCCGGTTTCATGACCCGTGTGGTTCGACCGACCGCTAAAAGGGTTCGAGGAGGTAGATCAAAAACAAGCGCAGTCCGCCAATGGAGTTACTCGGGCGTGGTAATTAGAACGCTTCAGGTTCTCCACAATAAGTGTTTACTTTGCCTAATTCCACTTTAAATAAAGATGCTTCGAAAGTGTTGGTATACCCGTGCTGGACTCGCGAAGTGTCGGTGGTCAGCAGCGATTCAACGCGTACAAGTGAGAATTTCAAGGTGTTGCACCTTTTATCTACCTATGTGAACCCCATTTCATGACCACCAATTCATTCGGCCATGAAACATGGCTAGAAGAGGATGCCCGACGATAGTATAATACTATAAAAAAACCAGACTCATTGTCAGGCCAAAAGTGCATATAAATCAATGCAAATTTGATTGCTCGAACTCCTTCTTTAAGCGACGATAAACTGCTTTGAGCATATGTTTCTGTTGCAGACCCGACGAAATCATGCACCAGAAAGTCGGCAAGAGATGGATATACGATGGCTACAACAAAGCGCAGCAGGTTAGATAGCAAACAATCTTGTTGAGTTATTGGCGCGCATCCGAACCTTTGGAATTCCCCGTTCCGTGAGCGAAATTTCAGCCTCTTCATATCTATCTCATTGTCAGTGCTAATATGGAATCGATGGCTGATTTCTTCCACACTGCGGTTGGAATCTAGGATCAATTAGTCTGCAAAATTCAGGCACAGATTCATTTTCTCATGGTAGATATTATATAAAAGAGAACTGTCTGCTAACGGATACAAGTTTGAAACGGCAATTGCAAAGACTTGGGTGCGATACGATAAACCACAAGCTAAGAGTTAGAAAGGACACACACGAATTGTTGGTATTGTGCCAATAAAAAAACCCGATTAAATATATTGTTATTGTGCCAAGAAAATCTAACGACCTTGCCTTTTTTAGTATTATAATTATTTGCACCATCAGGGTAAAGCTGCATTTCCACCGGATCTCATCAGCCTCCACCACGTCAGTCCTGATGAGATGCTGCTGTGGGATGCACTGTTGTATACTGTTAAAATCGCTTAGGATAATTGATTTGCTAAGGATTATTGATTTTTTCCAATATAAAGCTCCATTGTCAAAGGCTTCACATAAATTATTTGCCATTGGGCTGAAAGTTCATGAGCTCGTCCGAACTTCAAAGAGACAACGCTGGGGGCTGAAGATCGTGCAAAGGTTGGGTCAGTTGTGTAGACACATTCTATTTCAAGGCGACTACACAAACGTCATGGACACCAACAAGTCACGTGGATTCTTTACTTTCTCAAGCTGACACGTCTTTGCTGCGTTCTGGATTTTCGTCATGAATTCCGCTAGAGATTGGCCCGACTTCAGTACGACTTTCGTCATGCGATGTCGTTCTGCCAGGATGTGCACCTTCGGTTTTAACCTTGCCGTTATTGATCCGTGGAGCACGTCATAGGTATGTTCCTTCAGCACTTTTCCAGGCAGCGGGCTCTCGAGGAGTATGTAATTCTCGGTGCCGATATCGCTGAGGAATATTTGCTTCTTGTATTCCCTTCACTTCACTCAGAGTCAGGAAGTTGGCCTTCAACCAGTGCTTACCAGCAATGTTATTAGAAGTGGCCCGAGAACGATGCGTAACGTTTCTGTGCTGATCATGGTCGGGTAAAGTTTCGTTAATTCTTGGTAATTCTCATTGTCAGAAACACGAAGTAAAGAACCCATGTGATGTGTACATACGTCGTTTGTAAGAGAGTCTCGAGTCCAATTAGCAATAACATTGTATTCATAAATTGTTTCATTTGAAAGAAGGAATCCCAAGAATTTTGCCAGAGGATTTCATACGAATCGTATATCATTCGGCTGAAACATATTCTATTTCAGTGGGAACTGTCCCTAATCACTCAACTTCGAAGAGAGACCTCGCGGTTGAAGATTCAGCAAGGGTTGGAGGATAGACATTAGGAATACTCGTTTATTGCCCGACTGGCCCTCTCCAGATGTTTATTAAAGAAGGGGTAGGAGGAACTTTCCTGATTACGGTAATTATGGAAATCCAAACCACACACAGGCCAAAGTGCATTTTGTCCCCAATTGCCCCAATGCAAATTTGGTTCCTCCTACCCCTTCTTTAAATAATTTTTTGACCAGATATTCTTCTCATAGTGGAAAAGAATTGACGCATGTCGAGCATGTGCCAGGCTGAAACACACCAAATTTCTTGTCGACTACTCATGAGCACTGGACGTTGTAATTACAGATATTTCATGTATCACGCATTCTGTGTAAAAAGCGAGCAAAGTGAGCTCCACCCGGCACAGCCCCACCGAATGAAGGACTGGGGCGGTCCCATGTAATACCTGTTGGTCCCCTTTGAGAGTCATGAAGATCGGTACAGAGATTTTGGGCCCAGCGCTAATCGTTAGGAAATTATGAATACGGAAATTTGGCAA
>JACMIG010001013.1:0-11413 GCA_014805385.1 Levipalatum texanum
CCAAGGCGGTCTCGAAGCGAAAATTGATATTCAGGGTATTATTCCTTTTTCACGGATGACCCGGTTTTGGCCATTTCCTGAAGCGGTGGCCTTGTTTTTTGAATTTCTAATAAATTCCTACTTATGCAGCAGACCGAGGGCTACCACCATGAGAAAACCCCAAGTCATAGCTTCAAAATTCAACGAGATATTCGCCATGGAGACAATCGTCAGTCTCCGTCTGTCTCCGTCTGTCCCCATTGTTCACGGAGAATAACCAGCACTGTAGCTCATATTTGGTTTTGCGAATCCAAATATGAGCATAGTTACAAAAGAATAAGTAAACGTGCCAATTTATGCTGACGCATTTTCAGGGCCACGCAACTCTATTGTAGTTCCGAATACTCCAATGAAATTCAACGAAAAATACACTGCAGATGCGAAGATCGAGAAGGCGGAAGCAGAGGGAAACAAGGAGGAAGCAGAGAAGTACAAGAAGATGAAGAAAGAAAAGGAAGACAACTTCAATAATCCCATGGTCCAAGCGGCGATAATACGAGGGATTATACCAAATTTCTGGATGACCGAAGAGGAAGCGGCGAAGAGGAAGAAGGAAAAAGACGCGGCGTTTGATAGGGATTTCGATAGGCGTTGGAAGGAGAAGGTGGAAAGGGAGGAGAAGGAAGAAAAGGAGAAGAAGGAGAAGCAAGAAGAGGAGGAGAGGAAGAGGAAGGAAATGGAAGAGGCCGCCAAGAAGAAAAAGTGCTGCTGCACCCTTCAATGAACTCTTCAGCCATAAGGAAGACTCAAATAATCGCATAACTTTCTATGAATCTGCCGGAAAATAAAACAGTTCCAGTTTGTTCTGATTTTCGGTTGAACGAGATATAGTTCGATAAACGCGATTCCCCTATTTATCGATGTGTCATCCTCCTAATTCAAGAATAATACTGAATAATACTTCTCCCTAGTCGAACCCGAACTTTTCTAATTCCACGCCCGGACAACCCCAATGACGGAATGCGCGCACTTTTGATCTACCTCATCGAACCCCGTTTCATGACCCGTATGACTCAATCGACCATGAAAGGGGCTTGTGGGGTAGATCAAAAGCGAGCGCAGTATTGGCGTTATCCGGGGCGCGGGAATTAGAAAGATTCGCGTTCTCTACAATAAGCGTGCAGAGGTATCCATTGCACAAGGAAAGTTGCTCAACACGCTGGAAGAATCATATTGTCGAGCACCAACGCGCGGCGCATTCCCAAAGTATCGTGGGGATAGTGGAGCTCGACAATATCTTGGCTCTCGGCAATTCATCGCACGTGGACGCGTTGATGGTGGCAAAGGCATAGTAGATGCGGGTGCAGAGACCGGGAACTGAAAGAAGTTATGAGAGGGAGGAATGGGACGGAACGGAGGAGAGGAGAAGAGAATCTCAAACACTTGAATTCACCGATTGCCTGGCAAGTTTCCTTTGCATTTTGGGGAGTTCCAAATGATGTGGCCTAGACGGCCTTTATAGACGCATTTATGGAATTACTGGTTTATGGAGTCTTGTGGAGCAAAAAAAAAACAGAATAAGAATAAGTGGGAGGCTGGAAAGTCGATTTTCCAACAATGTCGACAGTAGATATTTAGTGGAGAAACTGTGGGGAATCCATGCTCGATGTGAATGAGCGCACGACAGTCTGCAAAAAGAGATATAATGGCAGTTGCAAGGAAATAAGATAGGTGCAACTAAAAAGTATGGTGTAGTAAATCCCACTCTTGCTTGCAGGGAGTGCACTTTACAGGCAGGCGATATTTACTACACCAAACTTTTTAGTTGCACCTATCTTATATTGTAATTAGACCCCTACTCTCTCAATGTCTCGTGTTTGGAAATTCCATAATAATTGCTCATGAATTGTTCTGCCTCACGGTTTGCGATGTGCCCGACTCGAACATTCTGCCGCCGGTGAATCGTCGATCGCCCACGTGGAGAGTCTCCCCGACCGCGAGCTGAAGGCCTACGACCCCATCTTCAGGGACATGCACAGCACGAGTCTCATCTACGAAGTCGTTCGACGTCCAAAATAGCTGCAAATCGACTATAGTTAACATACTACCCATGTTTTTTTCACCTTTTTCGACGAAGCAACCACGAAGATGTCCCCGAACTCGCGGACGACTGCCCAGTCGCCGTCGATGGAGTGAGCCGTCCTCTTACAGGTGTTCTTGTAGTCCTCGATCTTGCACGACCGCTCCTCGCGTCGGAGTGAGCACTTGTAGATGCCGCCGAGCTGAAGCAGATTGGGTTTCTAAGTTCGAAGCGGCTAAGGGGAGGAGGACGATGTTTCAAACCTTCATTTTGCAGTTTTCGACCTCGCTGATCTCCTGATTGTCTCTGACGAATACAATCTCGGGCAGCTCGTAGTACGAGTACGCAGACGTTGAGATCGTGCCGGGATCGGATATCTGAAAGGTACTTCAGTTCATGAAGAAAAGAGCCCGAGCAGGAAGTTATTGTCGGCTGAAACTACTCTCCGGAGAATCGACCACTATCGGCGAATTGGCGAGTAAAAAGTATGGTGTACTAAATCTCGCCTGCTGCACTCACTGCACGCAAGAGTGCACTTTACAGGCAGGCGAGATTTACTACACCATACTTTTAGTTGCACCTATCTTATGTTTATTTTCCGTCCCCCAATGCTCACCCGGTAGATGAACCCCTCGTCCTTGTCGATCCACGATGCCTCGGCATAGATCTTCATGTTGTCGACGTCGCAGCTTGAAGGAAAGACGCTCATCTTCATTGCCGCTTCGAGTGCCGAGCGGGCGCCGACCATGTTGGCGAAGTCCTGAGAATGGACTTTATAGGCACATTCCCAAGAACCTCAACTTACTTCACTCACGCCCTTTTGCAGCGATCCCGAGAGTTTGTTGCTAACAAACAGTTCGTAAAGCTCGTTGTTGAAAGCCTTGATCGCATGCCACTCAAGGATCAGCCTGAAAACACGCCTGTCAATTCAATGCGGTAAAACACGGTATTTGAATTCCTTATTTTTTTAGTAATAGTATGATCTTGAAAATAAAACGAACCTTGCTTTGTCACTCTGTTCTGCCATGCGGCGCGCAGCTTCGTCTCGAGCTTCGCCTCCGGGCCAGGATACCTGTCCAACGGTAGCACGGACGACAAACGTTGCCATTTCGGAGAACTTCGAGGGAAGGGTGTTTGGCACTTTTTTCACTGAAAATATACCAGTTGTTAATGCCCAAACAAAGGAAAGAAACATGTTGAGCAGTAGGTCCTCATTGTTGCGATGATGATGTCTTCGGCGCCCTTCACTGATGAGTCCACGTCCACGACGATCTCGATGGGCGCGTGGTGCTCTTGACCGGCGATGCTGCAATTAATAAAGTCCCCTCTGAAGAAGAAGGAAGAACATTTCTACCAAACCCCTCAGATGTTGGGAGGTTCAGGCCAGAAGACGATCAATTAACTAACTATGCTCTCTCTCCGTCCTCCACAGCTAGCATGAGTTCTGGATCGATGTAGAATTGAGAAGTAGCTGCGATTCCGAAGAGCAGCAGTAGCATCGTGACTCGCGACGGCAAACCCATTCTGTAATCGAGCAACGGATTGAATATGGTAAGAATTCAGAAGTCTATGATAAACAAAAGATGAAATTATTTTAAGAACCGAACGTATTGTTCCGAGTTCCCCTTCGCAAGTGAATCTAACGCAGCCATTCTGGAAGCTTTTCGACTAGGAGTTCCAAAGCAGAAGACTACCGTAGATTCATTTTCGGCGCAAAGAAACACGAGATGAAATTAGTGAATGTGTAACTGGATATGGGAATTTGTTTTGTACGCGGGGACAATCTATCTATTATCCAGCCCGCGCGCGAAAATTCCGCCTCGCGATATCTCACTTCAGCGCTAATATTGTAGAGAACCCGGAGCGATTTAATTCCCACGCCCGGAGAGTACCAATGACGGACTGAGTACGTTTCGGGTTATCCACAATAAAGAACCTATGGCTGATTGTTTCCATACTTCGTATGGAATCCACATCCAAGTAGCATGCCAAATTTCAGCCTCAAATTCCTTTTCAAAGTGAAGACACAAAAGAGAACTGTCTGCCAACGGACACAAGTTCGGAACCATGACCCTCGACCAGAGCTGATTATGAAGGAGGGTCATCCCCTCCTTCTTATACCCTTCCCTTTCTCCAGACCCTCCCACGCCCATCTCCATCTGGTGTCCACGTTGTCTTGTCTGGCCATCACTGTCACACTTATGCTGTAGTAAATCTGACAGATGCCATCGCCTTTGTGTACGGACTGGGAATCGTCGCTTGGCAGGCTTGTTTAGGGCCGATAGGCCTGCTGGGCAGGATTACTCGGGGGTCCAGAGAGACCGAAAACAAAAGAAGCACTTATTTTGACCCCACCATAAATCTTGCTACAGTATTCTCCCAAAAGACAGTCCTCCTCCATTACATTTCATACTGCCTCAGATAGTTCCTTGTATATTTACATTTCCTAACAATATGGCCATCCTGTCTGTCACGTGTCCATAACGCCCATGGAAAAGTTGGCGCAGCGCCAACGACTGGGTCGGAGGAAGCAATAGATCAGTCTGAGCCGATGGCCGAACCGTCGACCCTGCGAAAAAAGAGCTTGTCAGCCTCCCACTGACAAGTTGGCCTGAACTTTTGAAAAATTCAGTAAAATTGATCTGATAGGAAACGGGCATAGTTTCGTGCAAAGAAAGCATAAACTGTTTTCTTATACCACGCGAGTTCCCCGAACTCTACACGAAATCGGCCAATTATGAACCAGTTGCGACACAAACGGGCCGGGGTTCGCGCCGGGAACCCGGCGCGTTTGTGTCGCACTGGGTGGGTAATAGAGAGAAGAGGCAGGGATAGATTTTCGATAAATTTGCGAAGCTTCAGAGTTGAATGGGTTTGAAAGGGCTTGATCCACTGCCCGGCCCAGTGGTTGGCGCACTGTTTCATTGGCTCTTGTCCTTTGGCACGAATGCAATTATAATCGGCGATCTAAACGCGTCTTTTATTCGCACCTAGGTGCGAAACTCTCTCCATTCTTTCTCACCTGTCAGACGACGAGAGAGACCCCGTTTTCATTGGAGAGAACAGTCGCGTACGTAACGGAATATTAGACGCGTTCGCCAGTGCTTTTTGTATGTTCATATTTCTGGCAGCTCAATTGGCTAGTTGTAAAAGAGACGGTCCGCTCAATGTTAAATGTTACACTAAACAAATGTGGCGTGTGTTACACTAAATAGACAAAATATGAATAGTTCCGGATCGCAAAAAAGAACCACCATAATGGCCTTTTATTATCAAAACAATATGATTAATAATATGATTTATATTATCAAATCAATATGATTAACAACTAGAATGATAACATAAATAAAGCATATCGTGCTATCGACTGTCCTCGGGCGAGGAACAAGCATTTCTTTCCACTACAACATCAGAAATAGATCGAACAGTGAGAAGAAATCCCGAGGTTCCTCTACTCTCCTCCGTCTTCCACTCGATTCGCATTGAATTCGTCGTGGCGCTGTAGACGGAGAAGCGCGCCACGTTCCCCGTCAGCCTGAGGGTTGATCTTTGATCTTAGAAGGAGACGGGTTGATCTTTGATCTACCTCGCTATGACGTCATCTCCGAAGAGTCCATCGCGTATCACGAGACTGTCACAGCAAACGTTCGCTTCGAAGCGGTGTATCTCCACTTGCGCTATCTAGAATGGAAAAAATGTTTTCGAAAATATGTTGAAAAATAACGAATCTTTCCAATTCGAAATGTATTATACGTTATTCCGCTCGACGGCAACGAGGTAGTCGCACGAGTTTTCGGTTCCATTGAATCGCGGTGATTCGATCGTTGCCCCCTCGCCGAATAACTCCATTGGACACTCCGATTCTTCGTCAGCAATCGGGGGAGCGTCGGAGAAGGCTGGAAAATATTCATCAATGTTATTGACGGAATAATCAAATCGACCACGACTGACGTTGAGATTATGTTTTCTGGACAATTTTTTTGTCGATTTCTACATGGTGCGGTGAAAATGTTAGAACACGTGAAAATAGACAAGGAAGTGGCGAAGTTTGAAATTATTGTCGAGCACCACGTTGGAGAATGCAGCTTTTGATCTACCAAAGTTTTATAACGAGTGGCTCGGAAGCTGCACTTGCTACAGTAGGAATAGTTGTGGTGCCCGACAATATATTCTTTCCAAAATAAATAATAACGACTCACGCTTCCTGGTGCAGTAGAAGGGGAGGGCGACGGATTCGCAGTCGACGTTCATGAGTGAACCCCGCCAGTGGCCGGCCGTCGCCATCCCGACGCACTCCCCATGAGCAGAAGGATTGGGAAAGCCTGGCAAAATACGATCAGCCGGGATTCGAACCCTCGTGTGGTTCCGCATGAACACTTTCTACACCCACTGCGATACCTGGAGCGAATCCCTCTCCGTCGTAGGTGCCGTCGATGGGTGTGTGGATGCCGACGTGGACGCCACTCGTGATGTTGTCCTGCGCCGCCAGCTCGGAGAGGTACTCGAGAGGTGCCTGAAAGAAGTGAATTCGAGGCTTGAAGAAGAAATAGGAGCAGCTTGTATCGAGGGGGGAAACGATGTGTTTTATTGTCGAGCACCAACCTGCAGCGAATTCACCCTCCCGATAATACGAATTACGAACTGTGTACGGTCGTGATCTACCGCATCAGACTGATTATAAAACGGAGCTATACGCAGTTCGTTGTTCATAATGTTGGACGTGGAAAATCGTCATCCTTTGGTGATCGACAATATACAGCGAAGCAATGTTTCCTCCGCATAGGTTATTCCCTCGCCGTTACCTTGGCCATGCTCCCAAACTCGGCCGAGCAGGTTGCATTGGCGGACAGCCAGTTGGATGCCGTTCGCACTGGCGACCAACACTCGGGCTCGACTTCCGGTGCATCGGGCTGCTCGAATGCGTGGTAGGTCCCACACGGAGTTTCTGAACACGGTATTCAAAAATAAAAAAAAATAAATCTGACTGGGAAACTGCATGCATAGCACGGCTCGAATGTCACTGGCCATTTCATCCTTCGCCGGTACCCAACCAGAGCCATCGTGGAAGAATCGGGTATAGGCTGTCGAACGGGAGCAGTTGAAGGGGACTGCAAGGCTTTTTATGACAATTCTTTAGTTTCATAAAATACCAAGAGAACCTCTGGAAAAAGGAGTCCCTGGAGATTTACGAATCGCACACTCCCTCCCTTTCAGTGACAAGCGCAAACAATTTTCGTCTTCAAACTATCCGTAAACCATGGTAGATCAACTACTCCATTTTCCAATGCTACCGTGGGAACGTTTTCTTTGACACTCGACGATAAATAAATGCTAACCAAGGCCTCACCCTTGAAGTTGCTGTACTCTCCCATGACATCAAGGATGCGGCCGTTGTCCCAGTGGTAGAGGGGCCGGTGGCTGAGGTTCTCAATGGCATTGACAGCGGGTTCGTCGATCCTCATCAGCATGCACTCCAGTCCGATCCAGAAGCGGACGGGCCCTTCTTGGCCTCCTCTTATCCTGGCGGCACGCGCTATGCGGACGTCGTCATGCTCAGATTCGATCTTAAAGAAGGACGAGGATTATGACTACGTTTATTCAAAAGATCACGGTTAGTTGTGATTCTAATTGTCAGTTTGACTAAATAAATGGCTGGCTGAATCAGTTTTGCGAAAATCGGCCGAGAATTTTCTCTGGATGCGTTGTTTGCGAGCAGGCGAAAGCCTGCATCTCCAAAATGGAGCCCAATGCCAGAGGGGGCCTTGCGGCCGGACTCTGCACCGGGTCTTGCTCGCCCTCCCACCCGGGTAGGAGGGTCGCTAAGACATCCGACGAATCGGGTAGGGAGGGAGTGCCATGAACACTCGGGTCAAATGCCGTCCCTCAACCCGCGGTACTCCCATCGCGCTGCGACACAAAGGCGCCGGGTTGGGTGGGCGAGGAGGGGTTGGTCAGGGGAGACGCAGACGAGCAGAGCTCTCTGAACCAAACTCGTCTTTCTTCGCGCCTAATTGTAAGCGCAAACTCTTTCCACTGTCTCAAGCCAGTCAGACGACGAGAAGAGGTTCGTTTTCAATGGAGGGAGAGAAAAGTCGTCTATTGATCGAAATATTTTTGAATGGTTTGGATCGCCGATAGCCCTCCCATTGCCGGAGAGGGAACAGGGCGGATGGAACGCGGACTTAGACGCCTTTGGTTCGCCGATAATACTTTGACTGGGTACGCTCCAGACAAATTGGAAACATAATTTCTGACCATTTGGAATGTAGTTTGCGAGCAGGCCAAAGCCTGCATCTCCAAAATGGAGCCCAGTGCCAGAGGGGGCTCTTTGACCGGACTCTGCACTGGGTCCTGCTCGCCTCTCCCACCAGTTAGGAGAGGGGGGTGTCCATTTTTTACACCCCGACGAATCGGGGAGGGAGGGAGTGTAATTAGCTCTCTGGCCACATGGCGACGGTTGACTGCGGTACTCCCGTCGCGCTGCGACACAAACGCGCCGGGTTGGGTGGGCAAGGAGGGTTTGGTGAGAGACGCAGACGAGCAGAGGCAAAAATGTCTTACTTTGACAGGGCGCGCTCCATCGGCAGCGCAGAGTTGGAAGGCCTGGTTGTAGGTGAGGGCAGTCGGAGAAGTCTTTAGCCGCATGCATTCTCCATTGACAAACGGCTCGTATTCCGCCATGCAGTCGCTCCAGAAGGCATAGCAAAGATTGGTGATTAATAGCTGGATAAGGGCTAGGCGAAGCATGGCAGAGGGGAAAGTTCAGCTGAGCGCGAATTAGGAAGAGAGTGGATGAGTGTCCCACATTGAAGAGAACGAGCTGATGACAAACAAAAGGGGAATAGGCGAAGGATCAATCTTGAGCATACCATATCCCCCAATTACGTCTTTATTGTCCGGAGGGAAAACAACGTGGAGGATACGCAGTTCTCGAAATGAGTCACGCAACTGATCAATTACCCGCAATCTAAACTCGTCCTAATTTCTCACCTAGCCGCTCAACTCTCTCCATTGTCTCCATCCAGGGGATAGGCGGATCAATCCTTAGAATGAGCAAGCGATATCCCTCTTCCTATTACTTCATTAGTTCCGTGTCTAAATGCGCGCTCGACTCTCTCTCTCTATTGAAAACGAGATATGCTCGTAGTCTATCTGGTCAGAGAAAGTGGTAGATCACCGAGGGGCGAATCAAAAAGCACCCCATTCATAATGTCAGTTGGTTCTCGACAACGCTTCTGTAGTGATGGTACAGAAGCTGTTTCTTTTCGTGTTCCGGTCCGCATGATCTCTCTCTCCACTGTTTTCTCGTTTCTCTAACCTGTCTGGTGGTTAGAGAAACGAGAGAACAGGTGGACCGGAACACGAAAAGAAACAACTTCTGCAACACTACGATATGCATCCATAGACGCTGTCATCATTATCGAAAAGCTATTTATTGGCAAAGGTTACATGGGGATTTGACTGATAGAAAAGAAAGATCGACCGGGGTTTCAGAATGGGAATGATTGTTTTGTAATAGGGAATGCTATCAAGAAGCACTGGGCTGGGATATGCCACACGGAATATTTCTAGAGATCAGAGATCACTGCGATCGATACTGTGGGGGTTGACTAGATGTCAAGCAATATGCTTGAAGTAGATCAAGGGAAAAACATGTTGAAAAGAGGACGATCCCGCAGAGAAACAGCATGGAAAACACGCAAGGTAAAAACAAGAGTATTTAGAGAAGCGACCGCTGGACTAGTCCCCGGAGTTCTCAATCCTGATTTTAGTACATTCATATTGTCGAGAACCAAAGAGACGGTAGATCAAGAAGATGGGAATTAGAAACTTGGGTTCCTGGCAATATCACATTCAATTGTACGGCACCCCTCCATCAAAGAAATATTGTCGAGAACCCAAGAGCTACTACGGCAGATAAAGATCATGGGAATTTGACTCTCTTCGGTTCCCGACAATATTATCTAGTCCAGCGGTATTGCTAGTCAATCCTCGTCGTTCTCGAGGGCTGCGAAGTGAATGCGATCTCCTTCCTGCGGAGCAGATGGCTTGGATGCGCCTCCGAAGCGGCCGAATATACCTGAAATATCATTTGTTAAACGCAGTTCCGAGTTCTGCTAAACACAGTAGCGAAGCCAGAAATCGAGCTAGAATGAAGAGGAGGGGGGCCTCAGGCTCATTGGACGGCCGGCTTTATGTTATCTGCACGAGACCGATGAAAAGACACAATGCCTTTCACTCACCCTTCGACGCCTTCTTGTTCTTGCTGCCCTTGGAGAAGATGACGCGATCCTACAAATATATTTTTAAAATTCTTTTCTATTTTCTATTCCTCACCTCCTCTTCCTCCTCTTCTTCATCATCCCCGATTCCACAGGATTCCGCGGCCGGCAGCTCGAAGCCGCCCTTCGATTCCACCAGCTTCATGTACTTGTACTCGAGCCTGAAGATGGCGATATTGTCGGGAACCCTATGGTTTCTAAATTCTCTTATAGGACATATAATCCAGTTGGTTCTCTACAACGTGGTGACAATTTTTCGACAACGACTCGTATAGTAAAAATTATATTAATTCCTTCTCGCAGCGGCGATACAAATCGTATCTTACTGCGAATATCGCCTGCTATTTGCAGTAAGATTGCATTGCTAAACATCGGTACCTCTGATTCCGCTTGAATACCCAACAGAGGACGGAGAGGAGGCCGACGAGGATGACGGCGCCCCCGAAGATGAGCAACTTCGCGTTCTCCGTCAGATTCGTACAAGTAACGACGCGCTCAGAGGCCTCGGAACCTGGAAGGGTACGGTATTGGTTACAGTGTTTAGCGTATTTACGCAGATTTCGGTATGCTAAATTTCATGAACATATACAGAATGTACGCGGGATACGGTATTTCCCCCTATGTTCTCGCGGAGGGATTATATTGCATTTACACCGGCTTCGGAGTATCTATTTACGCCGGTTACGGCATTTACCGTATGCTATAAGGTTACGGCATATATACTGCATTACCGATGGATTTGATATTTACGGTGTTTACCATGAAGATATTTCTAACCTGTGATGACGCAGTGCTTCTGCGGAATGGAGTGAATCGTCTGGTGGCCACCGACGCATTCGCCCTGTAGAATTTATGTTTTGCTAAACAGAGTAACGAGGTGCCAAGCTCCGCTCCCTCATTGCTGCATACTTAGGGGCCGCAAGCTCCGCCCACTTTGGGGGGGACACGAAATCACTAAAAAGTGGTCCGTCTCAAAAAACACCTGTAATACTGCACCAAATAAGTCGATCAAAAGCTCATTTTGTAGCTCTTGAAATTCTACATCGAAAGCCGGTTGGTCGAAAATTAACGG
>JACMIG010001013.1:11513-23922 GCA_014805385.1 Levipalatum texanum
AATCGGTAAAAAGTATGATCAATGCCAAGCCCATGGCTACACGATTAACCTAATTTCGAGCATTTTGACTGAGTTTCGTGAATCACGTTGCGGTCTCTATGCATACTTCTTTGAAACCCCACACTCTGGCTACGGTATTTATCTTACCCTGATCGTCTTGTAGTCGTGTCCGCCGCAGAGGGGACAGGCAATTGAAGTCTCGATCATCGCTTGGTAGAGACACCCGTCGCAGGTTCCATCCGGACACGCAGGAAGCAGCTTCATCTGAAAAAAATCTCATAGCATTGTCGAAAACCAGAGGTGCCTATCTAATTCCTGACAATGAGAGTTGCAAAGATCAATGCGGCATTTAGTGATCGGGCACTTTGGAATTTCCACCCCGAAACATTTAAAATGGCCTCAATTGTCATGGGATAATGAAGAAGTATTTTAAAGCATTTTGGTTCGCGACAATATCGTACCTCCACTTTCTTCTCATTCGGATCGCATCGGAGTGTGACTGCGAGAGCCGTTCCATTGGGACAGGCATTGGTGGGGGAGCCGGTGGCGGCGTAGAAGAGATGGAGGTCGAGGGGACGGGAGGAGGCGTCCTTGTCGCTGTAGCCGAGGCTCTTCTCCGTTATCTTCCATCCAGCGAATTCGCGCTCCTCGCTGATGGCAGCGATGGCGGTGGCGATCCTGATATTGATTAATTGATTTTTTAAAATTAAACTAAATTTGATTTTGATAACTCACAGCACGGGCGAAACGTGCGCGACAGTCTGTGTCTTGTTCTTCAGCAGCACAGGAAGAGCGGTGACGCGGCACGCGGCGCCTTCGACGGAGTCCGCGTTCTGCAATAAAAATATTGATTTTATTAAAATCAATAAAATAATAATACTATTTATTTAATAATGCTTTAAATAAAATCCCTCACCGCCGAACCGAAGGCCTCTGTGGACGGGTCAAAGTTATCCGCGCAATCGACTTTCCCTCCGAAGAGGGAGATGTTGAACTGGTGGTAGTAGGAGGTGCCCTCGCGGGCGAACACTCGCACTCCGGATATTAGGAAGGTCCTGGATTATTTAGTATTAATCATTATCATCGATCGATAATAGCAGTAGATCACTACTTGTTACAGCGTTTATTTCAAAGAACTCAGGTAAGAAAAATAAACCCCACTTCTTAGCCAGCGAGCTTATGTCGAACTCGCGTGTCGTATTGTCTGCACGATCAATCTTGATCTTGCCCGCGGAGGTGCACTGGAATTTACGGATTCCGGACTTCCGGTGTTTAGAAATGAGAGTAGATCAGTTCGTACTAGAGGGCGAAACGGTATATTCTCCCCCATCGTTCTTTCCCACGACGATACCTGGGTTCCATCCGAGTCAAGGTTCGGTCCACATGGAGCGCACGACGCTGCGCCAACACGAGTTGACGTGATGTTGGAGTACGTACGGGGAGGGCAGGAGACGCAGGAACGGGTCTGAAATTTCCCAAGTATTCCGCCTAATATTTTTATATTTTTAACGGTGATTTACATAGCACTTTTTTATTAAGTGCGTAGTGTCATCGTAAGAATCCCTGCGCGGGGGATTCAAAAGTGATTATTGAGTAAATGTCGTAAGTCCGGACTCACTGCATCATTCAGATACTTCCCCGCCTCGCAAGCGACGCAGCCGCCATTGCCGAGAGCACACGGAGTGCACGACGCCGCTCCGCCACCCTGGAATAAATATGTTGTCGAGAACCAAAGAATGTCTAGTTTTCATGGCGCCTTTGGCGGATTGAAATGAAAGCTCCAGGGAGTATTGATCACCGTGCGAATTCGTAGCCCTTGGGCACCGAAAATAACAGAATAAAACAGAGCACCCGTCAGATTCCCACACCCGCGTTTTTCATTCACGTTCATGACCAACGTAAGCTAAATGTACTCATCTTGATTTTCTGGGGTAGGAGGAAGTAGATGGGTTCTCGACAATAAGCGTACCTGCTTGTTGCCGCGATGGCCGACATTGGTAACATTGATGGAGAAGACGCGGGCCTGGTCGGCGATGGCATCGTCCCCTGAGGAGGCACCCGAGCGAACGAAGGCTATCTGAAAGGGATCATTTACCTTAATAATCGCGTTGTGTGTGTGTTTGTTACAACTGTGACGTCATCGATTGCACAATATTGTGCAATCGCTCCTCCCCTCAGTCCTGTGACGTCACCGTTTTAATTACCCAAGTTTGAGGTAGGGGGCGGGGCTGTGACGTCACACCGGTTTAATTACCCAGGTTTGAGGTGTGACCAGTCGAAGTCGGCGCCGCGAAGCTGTGCCGAGTCCGACTGGTAGGGTAATATTTTCGAACACCAACTCCTTGAAAACCACATTTTATCCTGGCGATTCTTTTTCAGCGATGCGCAGCAGAGAACAAACGGCATGAAGAGAATTAGATCCGATGAGTAAATCATTGGGGTTTGGCCCTCGTTACTGTGGTTATCTGATCGGTAGTAGTTTCAGCCCTTCTCTATTGTCCAGGTCTCTTGAGAACGAAAGATGTGAAAAAATTGGATTCGAAATAATTTGGCATTCCCTCGCTACTGCATTATCTCATAGGACTTGGATTTCGGTGACTGTACCATGAATCGTGCAGGTGTCCTCTTGATAATAGGTTGAGTGATGACACGGCGGGGCTGGGTCCCGTTGAACATGGCGAGAAAGCGGTAGAACGAGCGATCAGTGTTCGGCATGACATCCTGCATTTCCAAATTAGCAAATATTTTCTCTGAATCCCTCCATCTTCCACAACGGTCGGATCACAGTTTGAGCACATTTGCAGTGCCGTTTTTGAACGGAATTTACGTGGGCTACAATTTTTTGTTGAAAAAAATGTGCGCCTTTGGATTCTCTCGACAATGTTTTTGATTAACAATTTTGCAATCTTTGGGTTACCTCGATGAAATACAGCACGCAGCTCTCGTCGATGCATTTCGTGTCGAAGACGATGGTTATAGATCCGACGGGATTCTGGGCCGAAGCTCGGACGCCCGCAGGGATGAACGGATTGGTGAAGCCTGCAAAAAATCGTATTTTCCCGTGCTTCAAAACGTCGCCAAAAATCATAGAATCATTCTAAAAATATTATTTTAAATGTTCTTGTAGCGTTTTTCAGGGGCTTTCAGATAAGGTGTTAAATACTATTTTAATATTTTATAATAATACATTTAAATGTTTTTTAAAAGGCCCCACCTTCCTCCACATTGACGATGAGCTCGAAGGCAATGCCCCTCTCCAGGGAGGGCGCGGACACGAGGGCATCCGCCCCGGGAAGCCAGGCTTGACCGATTCCACAAGAGGAGAGGGCGTCATCGGCGATGTATTCGCATCTCGTCTCCAGACCGGGCGGAAGGGAGTGCCAGATGTTATAGTGATAGCCGTAGACCGGCTGGGTATTGGGAGGACAGGCAGTGCAGGCGTTGCCGTCAGAAGATTGCCCAGGAGGACAGAAGGTGCACACCTCAAAAAGTATGTGATAAATATTTTAGTTTTGGCATGATCGAACTGTTGTCGGGCACCAAATCGCTGGGAGTGTGAGTGAATGCATTTCTTTATTTATCTACAGCCCGTTTTATTACAAGTTTTGCTCTGAATTGTTCCGCTTTTTTCAGAGCTAAAATAAATGATCATAAAAGAATTGTAGATCAAGAGTTGCATTTTTTTCACGCCGCGTTTTGGAGCCCGACAACAATAATTAGGATATAAAAATAAATTTTAAAAAATACCCCCGCAGGAGAAAGTGCCATGCCGGGGTTACATCGGGGACAGGTCTTCTCTGGTTCAGGGGCAGGCAGCTTGGCAGCACCCGGGACGGTCTCCATGCAGACGGCTGGCATCACTTTCTTGTACGTCGCACGCGTCTTCCCGTTGACGCAGGGCTGAAGAATAAAAGTTAATAATTTGATGTTGTCGAGAACCAACCAGGAATCATTTCGGGAAATTTCGGTTCCCGACAACATAAAGAATGCTACCTCGGTAACAGGATAAAAGTCAGTCTGCCTGCAAGCTGGTCGATCGTAGCAGTGCGCGGACTTGGGGCCTGCAAATAAATTGCTTGCTATTAGATCTCACACCCTGAATGTGTGGCTGTTAAGACGTAGGAGGGCGGAATTGTTGCATTCGCACTCGAAAATTATAGAATACTTACCCGAATACTGCGACATGGGGCACTGGCCGCACTGGCTGCTTCCCTTGGTGGAGAAGGTGCCGGCAACGCAAGGCGAGCACTCCCCCGCTCCCGCTCCTGAATATGTCCCCGCCGCACACGCCGAGCACTGACGCGTGAAGGCGATTCCTATAAATATTAATGTTAATTTAATTTAATTTCTGGAAGAGCATGAAAAACGCTGCAGAATGATTCTGAGCATTGATTTTTGTGATTTTTCTGTGATTATTGGTGAATTTTCAAAATTCGGGTTTCGGTGTAAAAGTGGTCAATAAATCAATAATTACATCTTACCAACGACATCAATTCTCGCCACGACGATGGGCTGCATCGATCCGCCGGAAGCTTCGCGGGCATTCGTCACCGTCCACGAGATGACGTTAGGACCCGTGCGCAGCTCGATACGCTTCCTGAATGACGTCGTAGATGATGATCGATGATGACGTCATAGTAGAAGATGACGTCACTAAGTCAACTCCCTCACTTCTGCCACTCCCCGTTGGATTCCTCGTGTTTTTGCGTCGTCGACACCGGCGACACAGAAAGTCCCGTGAGGAGATTGCGGACTTCATCACTGAAATTTTCGCATACTCTTACGCTTTTATCGAAGTTCGTAATTATTGTTCCGCAGTATAGAATACCGATCCCTAATTTAGTTGGGGAAGAGGTTTCTTGAAACGTTCGCAATTACCGATAGCTCTGGCACTGCTCGTTGCGGACAACAACGTTGAGACTGAGTCCGCGAGAATTTGTCGGCATGCGGTAGGTGTACTCAACGAAGCCTGATAAAGCAATTAAATTAAAATACACCTTTTCAAATAAATGGTCCTACCGGGTCGTGCAAGATTGGCAGCGAACGAGAGCTTGGAGACACACGGCGATGGCACGTAGAGCAGTTCCGTATTGCGGACGAGCCAGCCGGCCCTGAAGGGGATACGAACCCCCCGTAGTCAAACACGTAGATCGCGTCCTCTACCCAATGCGCTATCTATGACTCACTCTTCGGAGCAGTGAAAGGCTCCGGCGTCGCTCGTGTCCATGACGATGTCCTGTGCCGTGTCAAAGTTGTCGATTGTGAACCCGGAGGGGAGGCGAGCGAATTCATCAAAGCGAATTCCACCGCCGAGCGAATAGGTTCCTAAAATACATTATTGAGGATTTTAAATTACCTAAAAATCCTTTTTTTATCATTTTCAATTCTAAAAATCCCTAAAAAAAATATTTAAAAAAATTCCTCACCCGCACTGCACATGCGGCATTCCTGCGTCTGCAGGTCGAGGTAGTTGCCGGGGCCACACGTAAAGGCTGGAAAGGCATCCATTTGGATTTGGACAAGTCGTAAGATGCGATGAACACAGTATCGAGCCCGTACAGAGCCAAGTGGGCGCTCGTTTGCCAAGTCATTCATTTTACCAATAGGATACTCAAAGCGGTTAAGTCCTTTCTTTTCTCAAAGTCATCAAATTGAACTCCTGCCCTATGAGATAAACGCAATAATGAAATGGGCGGGGCTTAGTGACCATGTTACTGCATTTATCAGAAGGGTCACTCACAGCAGTTCAAACCCTTCTGCGGGGGAGGGATGTTGCCCGAGCAGGGAAGAGGCGACGATCGCGGAACGGCCACGCGCCATCTGACAATGCAATTTATTTTATTTTTCGTATCAGTCACTAAACGCAGTATCGCCGAAACCCCGCCCCCTACTGGAGTTACTGCGTTACTGCCCTAAATAGACAATTTGAAATACACACCGTTCCCCGTTCTCATTGCACGCCGTGTACTCGTAGAGGAAGTCGGATGAGGCGCACTCGCGGGAGGATACTGTAATTGCTCAGAGTGGGAAATGCACCGGAGCACAACCAACAATTAGGGTAATTCACCATAACACCAACCTGGAGAGGAGAGCAGGGCGATTCCGATGCTCGCGATAACAGGCAGCATCTTCTTCTCCGAGTCGAATTTTGGAGGATTAGGACATCTTCAATTAACTTCGGTCTGTTATTGTCGAGCACCCAATAGCAGCGAATTTTCAGGTCCGAAAATGCGAATGACGGACAGTGCGCTCCCCTGATCTACCTATTTTCGGGGATGGGGGGAATTCGCCGCTCTTCGGTGCCCGACAATAGCTCGAGATGGGAAACTCTGGACGAAGACGGAGGTAAAGGAGGGCGAATTCAAGATGAATCGAAGGAAGGATGAATGGCACAAGATCGATGCTTCTCACGCACATCGTTGGCATAGCGTCGAGAGCACACACGTATAATACAAGGACCATTTCTGTGAACCATCGAAGCCGTCCGTCTCATGGAATGGGAAGCCGTGAGAATTAATTAATTAAAAGAAGATGAGTTCTCGGCAACAAAGGGATTTCGCAATTTTCTCGTGTATTCCTATGGATATTTCCCTGGAGGACTTTACATACAGAGTATACCTAACGATCGACACTGGATTGCCTACAGACATGAGCCGAGATATTGTACGAGAAACAGCGAAGCCAAGAGGGATTGAGCTCGTAAATGGGAAAGGGTCTCTGCTTCTTCCCCCCTGTGGATCGTTAGTTCTCCTCCTCCTCCTCCCTCTCTCTCCCTTCCTTTTCCCATTTCTGGCCTGGCTACTCTCGCTGCCTGCGCTCGTGCCGTCGATACGAGGTCCTGCCATAGAAAGACTCTCCGTCTCTGCCTCTCCCATTATATCTGCAACCGCACAATAGCGCAAATGTCGCGTGGCAACGGCGGGAATGTCGTTCGCACTTCGGCGCAAGATGGCAAATTGCCAGCAATGCTGGTTTCGGGGACATACTGGCTTAGGGGGTGTTTTCATGTTTCTTCGGATTTATTTCTCGATTTCGCACAGTTAAAGAAGGACTGGGAAGAACTTCTTGGCAAATTGCCATTTCTCCAGACGTCGACGTATGGAAATGATACAATTCGATTCGTCGATGTCTGGAGAAATGCACTCCCATTAAGACTGGCAATTTGCCAAGAAGTTCTTCCCAGTCCTTCTTTAATTGCTATTTTAAAGATGAGGGGGCTCCGGCTGCCCTTCCTCATCCTGCTTGCAGTCTTCTTTGCCGCTGCTGACGACGAGCCGAAGGAGGTGTGTATTTAGATGACAAGATTCTTTGACTCACGAAATATACTTTGTAGGCAACGAGTAATGCGCCGAAGAACAAGCTGCTCCTCGTCTCATTCGATGGCTTCCGCTACGACCTCCTCAATGAAACCTTTGTGAGTTATTATATTTTCGGGATGTGCTGACCTATATTTGGGATAGATTTCCCTGAAACGATGGAACAACGAACAAGCCCCACTGAATTCGGCACTTTGCAGGCTCCGTTTATAACTGAATGGGCATCGAACGGGACCTGGTTCACGAACGGAGTCCAGTCACAGGTTAGTGATACGCTTGTCGTTATGTGAATAAGTTGTAGATCTTTGTCTGTAACATCACCCATTTTCCATTTCCAGGTGAAAATAGTAACTTATTTTCAGTACGTGACGTACACGGCTCCGAACCACTTGTCCATCATTACCGGTAGGTGAAGGGATGGTGATCCGGAGATAAAGGGGAATAATCACAGGTCTCCGCGAGGATCGCCACGGCATCGTCAGCAACTACTTCTACGATCCCGAGTCCAAGCAGCAGTCAGTGATTTTTTTTAAAACATCGCCATCACAAAATTACTGACATGAGGAATGACGTAATGGCTTCTATTCATTGTTGCTGTTTCTTCCGACATTTGATTTTTAATTTGATAAAACTTTTCAGCTTCGACATCTTCAATATGACGATGAAACCGGGCGTCGTCAACTCCAGCCTTCTTGAGCACTGGTTTGTCTCGTCATCAAACTTGCTCTCAAAAGGGAGATAGCCTAATGTACCACTTCTGTATGCGCAGTGACAAATTATCCCGGATAAAAATTGGCGAGTAGGACCGATTGGAATGTTTCAGGTTCGCCGGTGAGCCCATCTGGCTGACGAACCAGAAGAGCGGCGGTCGATCGGCGGTGCTCTACTGGCCGGCCGGCGATGCAGTGTGGCCGACGGAGCCGAGGAGGCCCAGCTGGTGGAGGTAGGCAAGAATTAAACGAATATAATTTTACGCCCGAAGCAGGCGAATCACGAACTGGGCGCCTTGTGTTCTAACTGGAACTTGTATGTCTCACAATTAGCCAGGGGAATTCGTAGTTAATTGCAAACTGTAAACATTAGCGATTAATTATAGGCCGTGGCCGGGATACGGCAACGAATCTTCGTGGCTGCGTGATGTTGATGAACTTGTGGACCAGCTGGCGATGAATGAGACCAACTTTGCGACGTGGTATGCCAACACAACACCTATTATAATTACTGTATTTGTGAGTGGCGTATGAGAGGTCTCGTGGTCTCGGCGGGCGATCTATTGATCGATAGATAACGATCGGTAATGAAAGCAAAATAGGTACGTCGCCGAGCCCGACCACACCCTGCACACGTTCGGATTCTACTTCGACAACAAACTCAAGGTGCTGCTTACGAAGATTAGAGGCAATTCATTGTATTTTCAGCTATACAATTAGTATTTCTGAAAATCTGCGCAATTTAGCAGAGATCACGTCTGACGAAGGATGTCTCCTTTTAAGGTCTCATTGTAAAATCTCATTGTCAGTGAATCAATTGTAGGAGACGATGCATCGACTCGACCAGATCTTCCGCTATCTCATCGGGCGACTCAAGGATAGAGGTAAGATAAAGGGTCTCCAATTTCCCATTATCTCAATTTGTTGTAAATATACCCGGGATACTGGATGATGACCTGAGCAACTGCTAATGATTCCTTCGCAGGCCTCCTCGAGGGCATCGACATCATTCTGACTGCCGATCATGGCCACGCCGAGATCCTCGGACCCAAGAACGTCATGTGCATTCCGGACTTTGTCCACGGTGAGGTCGGCGTCGACTTCGAGATCGGCGACCACATGATCTACCCCAAGGATGAGCAGCACGCTAAGGTAATTAAAATAGTATTTATTGATTTTTCCCATTCACTAACAATAAAACAATTCCAGGACGTCTTCACGAACCTGACGCTGGCCGTCAAGAAATTCGGATACAAGATCGACGTGCACTACAAGAAGGTACCTGAGTCGTCGATACAATTTATTGATTATTTATCGATTCTTTCAGGACTAAATTACTTTTCATTTCAAGGATCTCCCGGAGCGTTTCCACTACTCGAAGACTCCGAGGGTGGGAGAGATAATATTCGAGCCGGAGATTGGATGGGCGGCCAGCTTCAACTGCAACAAGTCTGTTCTACAGAAGCAGTGCGCACTTTAACCTTACTAATTCTTTTTTGATATTAGTTTTAAAAAAATCAATCCTTCTTTTATAACGCTTACCTTCAGCGAATTCTTGTCCTGGCTTTTGTGGCGATGTCGTTTGCGCCCACAATTTTTGCTTGCTAATGAAAGAAAGCTTTCCGATGCTTTTTTTCTGATAGAACAAATTCACAACTTACAAAAATGCGTATTTTAGATACGGCGATGACCTCAAGGGCGAGTACCACTCCTCCACTCACGGGATGGATCCTGCACGGAAGGAGATGCGAGCACTTCTCGTCATGAACGGGCCACGATTCGGAGTCAAGCGCAAGGTTTCAAAATGCAATAATTAGAATAATACAAGCTCTACACATTTCTTTCCCTATAGTTTATTAAATTTTAACCTTTCATTCGGGTGGGAGAATTGATGGGATTCCCATGAAATAAGAACAATAGCCCCCGAATTATCGAAAATTCGCAATTTACTGCTGCTTTTATCGCATCAGAGATTTAGATCGAAGAGCTACCCGAGAACATCGATCTGTACGGCTTGATGGCCAAGTTGCTCGGAGCGACGCCCGCGGAGACCGACGGCAGCATCGAGATTGTGCAGAAGTGAGAATCATCAATTGGAGCTTTGTGCTTGGTGCATATTACAAATTGGTTTTGATCAATACAAATGCGATTTTCAGAGCGCTGCTTGATGCTCCATCGTCTTTCAATCCGAGGGGGCTCTATGTGCCTGCAGTGGTGAGTGGTGATCGGATTTTCATTAAAAAATATTTTTTATAAATAAATGCAATAATGTAAAATATATAGGACTCGGCGGCCTTCCTCTTCTTCGTCGTCCCGTCCGTGTGCATCGTGGGACTGCTGATGGTGTATGCATGGAGAAGGACCATCGTCATGGAGGTATGGAATACCGTTAGGAAAGTAACATGTAAATGAGACAAGAAAAGTTGACGGAATTCCAGGACATGGGCCAATGGGCCGTGAACGAGAACGGTTACAAACCACTAGCGACGATCGTCAACGATGCATTCGAATACTCGCGGACGGAGAATAGGAGGTGAGGTCATCAAATCGATATCCGATCGATAGCTATCCCTATCGAACAAACCTAATTCGTTCAGGATTTTCCCCGATACGGGCGTGGTGAATGGAGGACCGATGACCGGAGGCCGTGGACTTCTCAATGACAGCGATAGTGAAGAGGACTTCTGATGAGTTCAGATCGAATGTGTACATATCCAAACCAAAAATATACATTTTGCCATATCTATAGAAATCCCCGAGCGCGTTCCTCCTCATAGATAGATGCAGGTTCTCCCATACAAGTGATACTAGTCCCCAATACTCCGTGATGCTTTCCGTAGATTCCCTGGTCCTCATGACCTTCGGGTTTGTTCGTTCTCGGAGAATCATTTATCGAATTTATTATAAACTAATTCATCGTGATTCTGAAGAATTTGGACTTTTTTCCCTCAAAATCCATTGCATACATATCGAAACACACTTACAACTTCAATCAATAGGACTAGAACAGACGCTTTCTATTCCGACCTGCACAGAGAATGAAGATCATTCTTCGGATCAACCATGCGTACCTGCACGGTGGGGTCAAGATCAAAAAGGACACCTAAAATCTGACGCAAATCCCTCTGGCAAATCCCCTCTCCTGTGCGAACAGCTGAGCGCGCACACCCCCTGGCTGTCCCAAGAACTTGGCACTCTGCCAGATCCGCAAACAAGTAAGATATTTCACGGATTTTTATTTTCCGGTCACGAAACGTAACTCTTCTAATTGCTGTAAAATCAGATTCACGAAGATTTAGAATTTAAAAACCATGTGGGTACCTTGGCCTCGACCAGTGGATTTCAAAACCAAAACGCCTCTACTCCTGAACTTTTTCAAAACCAAAACGCCTCTACTCCTGAACCCAGATCCCGGGACATCCCACCATTTGTGATTTTTTGAAAAATTGATACAACAATCCAATACCTGACTTAGACATTTTAAAAACCGAGTGGGATTGTCGGCAAGGGTCTACTCTATCGGAATATCCACTTCATACCTCGCACAGGGGGGTCAAGCGTGGAGCGAAACCTGCCGTGTCTACGTTTGAGCGGCCCCGCTCTTTGCAGCCATGGCGCAGTGCCAAAGTGCCGGCCCATAGCGCGAGAGGTTCGGGGTTCGATCCCTCTCCGGGCCAAAGTTTTTGTTTTCTTTGTAAAGTGTCCCGCGAGGACCTAGGACTGACGGTACCAAATCCTGAAAGTTTATTTCATCATTGCACCCGGCAATGATGGTTTCTTCTGTGACTCTAGTGCATTGTTATCACCATTTTTTTTCTCGCCAAACGCATCAAGTCCTTCAGATCACTTCTAATCGTTTTGCGATGTTCTAGACAGTTGTAGAGCGTGAAAAACTGCACAAATGTTATCATTTTTATTTTTCACTTAGCCCTCGCATTTGTCGGTTCAGGGCTCGGAATGAAATCTGCAATATTGATTTTTTCGCGCCAAAGCTTTCATCTCCTTCAGATCACTTCTAATCGCTTAGCCACTTGTCAGGTTTTGTAGAGCGTAAAAAACTGAACAAATGTATCATTTTTACTTTTCATTTAGCCCTCGCATTTGTCGGTTCAGGGCTCGGTATGAAATCTGCAATATTGATTTTTTCGCGCCAAAGCTTTCATCTCCTTCAGATCACTTCTAATCGCTTAGCTACTTATCAGGTTTTGTAGAGCGCAAAAACTGAACAAATGTTATAATTTTTATTTTTCATCCAAGCCCTTAATGAGCCCGTGATGAGCGCCAAATAGCGAGCACTTTGCTTGCAGAAAGTGCAACTTCTGTGGTTTTGGGCTCATACCGAACACTGGTCACCTCCAATCAATTTTTGATGTTCCTGAAAGT